>CM055119.1:161729470-161941970 GCA_029206835.1 Rana muscosa | reverse complement strand
TTGTTGTTCTGTCTCTCACTGTTAAAATAAACCGACCATAAAATTATAGACTGATCATTTCTTTGTCAGTGGGCAAATATACAAAATCAGCAGGGGATCAAATACTTTTTTCCCCTCACGGTAAGTTTTACCTTAAGATATATACTTTAATAATTTTGTTCTTGCTGTGAAACAAAATTGCATTTCAAAGAATAAAGTGCTGCGATTTTGTGTAAAAGTTATGACCTCATCCCCTCTGTGACTTGTGATGGTCTCCTATTTTAGAAGCAGACTGCATTTCCCATGTATGTTTTTTCTTTGTATTTGGTGTATAAGAATTAAACTGATTTAATATTTGTGTTTCAGGGACACCATGTGGAGGATTTTCACTGGCTCCCTTCAGCTGGAGGAGAAGTCGAATGTTCTCCTGCATGACCTGCGTGAAATTGAAGCTTGGATCTACCGTCTTTTGCGTTCCCCGACTCCTGTACCCGGCCAGAAAAGGGTTGATGTGGAGGTTCTGCCCTTGGAGTTGCAGCCACCCTTGACCTTTGCCCTTCCTGATCCCTCTCGTTTTTCGTTGGTGGATTTTCCTCTCCACTTGCCCCTGGAACTTTTGGGAGTGGATGCCTGCTTACAAGTCTTGTCCTGCATCCTGTTGGAGCACAAGGTATAGCCAGATGCTACAACAGATATATGAGTCAGCTGTGGCTTTGTAATTTTTTTCCACGATTGCATGCTTCGCCATACATATTCATGATCAGCGTCTGTTGTTTTGAAGTATGAGATTTTAATTTCAGACTTTTTGTTTTTTTATTATCAGGTTGTGCTGCTATCTCGAGACTACAATGCATTGTCTATGTCTGTAATGGCTTTTGTGTCCATGCTTTATCCACTGGAATATATGTTTCCTGTAATTCCACTCCTTCCCACATGCATGGCATCTGCTGAGCAGGTACGAAGTAGTAACTTTTTTTTTTTTTTTTTTAAACTATTCAAGACTGATTTCTGATATTTACCATGTTCTGATGACTGTTATTTTTAACTTCTTAAGTCCCGGACCAGTTCGCTGGCCAAAGACCAGAGCGCTTTTTGCGATTCGGCACTGCGTCGCTTTAACTGACAATTGCGTATTCATGCGACGTGGCTCCCAAACAAAATCGACATCCTTTTTTTTCCCCACAAATAGAGCTTTCTTTTGGTGGTATTTGATCACCTCTGCGGTTTTTATTTTTTGCGCTATAAACAAAAATAGAGCGACAATTTTGAAAAAAATTCAATATTTTTTACTTTTTGCTATAATAAATATTCTCAAAAAAAAATATTAAAAAATTTTTTTTTTTCCTCCGTTTAGGCCGATATGTATTCTTCCAGATCTTTTTGGTAAAAAAAATTGCAATAAGCGTATATTGATTGGTTTGCGCAAAAGTTCTAGCGTCTACAAAATAGGGGATAGAATTATGGCATTTTTATTTATTATAATTTTTTTTTTTTACTAATAATGGCGGCGATCTGGGATTTTTTTTTTTTTATCATGACTGCGGCTTTATGGCGGACACATCGGACACTTTTGACACATTTTTGGGACCATTGTCATTTTTTTTCATTGAACAAAGGTTTTTATTGAAATACAGTGCATACATATGAGGCACAAGAGCATACAAGTGAAATCCATGTACAAATATTAACGATATTGGTCATACAGTGCAATATGAAGCTCATCTGTTAAGTGTTAGCAATCATTGTAAGCATATACCGGCATATAACCAATGAGGTGGTGATACAACAATAAAACAGTCTATGACCTATGCGGGAGGTGGCCGACCCATGTTCATATGCAAGTGTCAGAGTTCTGTAACCAGCGGTCCCAAATTTTTTCATATTTGGTCGGGCATCCTCTGTTCATATAAATGCATTCTTTGTAAGGCATAGTAACATTAATTTCCACCTTCCACTCCGTCAGGTTAGGGGGTGACGGTCTCATCCATTTCCTGGCAATAATTTTCTTGGCCGAGAACAACGTCTCCTGAAGAAACATTTTAGTGTATTTGTCGAGAACATCGGGAAAAATCCCAAGAAGGACACTGCTTTGGGTCTAAGGTCAGGGGTGAGCCCATATCGTCATGTAGAAAATCTACTACCTGTTTCCACAAACCCTGGATTTTGGGGCATGACCATATGAGGTGGAAGAATGTGCCCGTTTCTATGCCACACATTGGACACAGGGTAGATTGGTTTCTCTTATATCTGGCCACTCTAAGAGGGGTAAGGTACGCCCCATGTAGGATATATATCTGAGACCATCTATCTGATAGTTTGGGGGACACCTCCCTGCAGGTCTCCAAGGCCTCCTCCTATTCCTCGTCCTCTAATGGGCCTACCTCCCTCTCCCAGCGGGGTTTCAGAGCATACGTTAGTTTACTGGAAACAGGAGTGGATAACATGTTGTAGAATGACAAAATTAGGCCTCTCATATCTGTGCACCTGGCTATGGCCATGATAGGGTTAGGAGTAGGCTGTGGGAGTGACTGTGGAAACTGTGTTTGAGTCGCGTGTCGTACCTGAAAGAAGCGAAAGAACATGTGGTTCTGGAGCATGTATTTCTCCCCGAGCACATTTAAAGGGCTTGAGATTTCAGTCAGAGAGTATGTGGCGCAAGTAATATATACCCCGTGAGCTCCAATTCCATGGGCTCTGGATGTGTCGGATTTCTGACATGTGCTTGTTATGCCACAATGGCGTATAATCATTATGAATCGGGATCCCCAGATTAGTGGATGCCAGGCCCCATATACGTCTATAATGGTATAGGAGGGACTTTGTATCTCCTTCTGATTCTGCACTACCTGTCCCTAGTACTATGGCGTATAGTGGGTCATTGGTTCGCTGCGCCCACTTCGGGCAGATTAAGATGCTAAAGCCTTCGCTGTCTGTTTTGCCAATATGGAAAAATTGGGAAAGCTGGGCTGCAATGTAATAGTGGTTGAAGTCCGGTAAGGCCGTACCCCCCATATCCGTCAGGTTTTTGAGTGACTGCCATGAGAGTTTGTCGGTTGGTTCCCCAAACAAAGGGTTTAAGGAGGGCTTCTAGAGCTTTAAAGTATTTTAGCGTGAGATAAATTGGGGAATGCCAGAGGACATATAGAACCTTGGGCAAAAGAACCATTTTTATGAGGTTTATGCGGCCCCATTCCCCTAGGGGTAGGCGGGTCCATGCACGTATTTTGGCCTTGACTAGGGAGAAGAGGGGCTCAATATTAAGGGCAAGGTAGTCTGCAGGGGTTCTAGATATCTGTATCCCTAGGTATTTTATAACCTCAACTCTCTGTAGTGGTAAGTTGGCTTGGGACTTCGGAGGAGGAAAACTATCTAGTGGTAGTATCTGGGACTTGCTCCAATTAATCTTTAGGCCAGAGAAGAATCCAAACTGCTCAATGGTCTGAAGGGCCTTGTGTAGGGAGGGGCCTGAGTCGGCTAGATACAATAGCGTATCATCCACATAAAGGCTAATTTTTTCTGTGAGGGGCCCCAGACTCGGTCCCCTGATCTCCGGATCTGCCCGAACAGCCATGGCGAGGGGCTCCGTAGCCAATGCATACAGTAGTGGGGAGAGCGGGCAGCCCTGTCTTGTGCCTCTACTGAGGCCAAACACCGGAGAGGGCCATCCATTCGCCACCACCTTAGCTGTCGGAGCCTGATAGAGGAGTCGAGTCCATCTAATAAATTTTGGTCCAAACCCATAGCTCTCCAGGCACCTCTAGAGATATCCCCACTCCACCGAGTCAAACGCTTTTGCGGTGTCAAATGTCACCACTACTCGCGTTCCAACATTATCATGCATAGCCTGTAAGTTGATAAAGAGTTTCCGGAGGTTAAATGAGGTATTACGGCCAGGCATGAAGCCTGCCTGATCTGAGTGTATGAGAGATAGTATAACGTGGTTGAGGCGCAGGGAGAGAACTTTGGCCAGAATTTTTATGTCCACTTGCAATAATGATATGGGACGATAGGACTCTGGGTACCCCGGGTCCTTTCCAGGTTTAGGTATAAGAACAATAGTGCAAAGAATCTCCTCCACTCCTCCGTGAGCTCGTCCTCCTCAGGTAGCAGTGATAGCCAGAACGGTTTCAAGCGCCATGTCCATGGTGGTTTGTCAAGGGGAACACTCAGAGTGATCCAGTAGGGGCTGTGGTCAGACGGTAATCTGGGGCCAAAGGTCGTGTCCTGTAGTCGTGGCGTGAGTCCCTGGGAGATGAAAATTAAGTCAATTCTAGACATTGATCCATGGGCGGATGAGAAGCAGGAATAGGCCCGAGTGAGGGGAAACCTATGTCTCCAGGTGTCTATGAGATGAAAGGAGGAAATTAGTTTGGAGAACTTGGTGTCCCTAGCAGGCCCTGCCGCTGACTGAGAGGTTTGCAGCTTTTCTAGATCAGTGTTCAACACGGCATTAAAGTCCCCCAGCCATACCGCCTGTGTTGTGGGGTACTTGGCCATGAACGAGATACCTTCAAGGATTATAGAGACACTGAATGGGGGAGGAACATAGAAGGCTAATGCCATCTACACACGATCGTTTTTAATGTCATTTTCAAAAACAACGTTTTTCTCGACGTGATTTTTCTTGTTTCCTCTCAAGCCTGTCTTGCATACACACGTTCATTAAAAAAAACGCTCGAGCAAAGCGCAGTGACGTACAACACGTACGACGGCACTATAAAGGGGAAGTTCAGTTCGAATGGCGCCATCCTTCATGTTAGTAAAGTTTGTTGAGCGACGATTCGCGCTTTTCAGCCTCGTGCTTTTCAGTCTGTTACAGCGTGACGAATGTGCTATCTCCATTACGAACGCTAGTTTTACCAGAACGAGCGCTCCTGTCTCATACTTGATTCTGAGCATGCGCGTTTTTTTTCCCCTTGTAAAAGCATACACACTACCGTTTTTCACGTCGTTAAAAAAAAAACGCCTTGAAAAAATAGAGCAGGTTCTCATTTTTAGGCCATTTTTCACGTCGTTAAAAATGCTCTGGAGCCTACACACGATCGTTTTTAATGGCCAATTTAAAAAATTGCATTCTTAACGACGTGAAAAACGATCGTGTGTACGCGGCATAAGATAAGGAAGGGTTCCCCATACAGCTTGGCAAACAGAAATACATAACGGCCTTGTGGGTCAGTTGAGATCTCGCCTAGTTCAAAGTGCACAGATTTTGGAATGAGCACCGACACGCCCCTGGAGTGGGACGTATGGGTCGAGTGGTACGCCCATCCTACCCAAGGGCGGCGGAGGGCCATCTGCAACCTCCCCTCCACGTGCGTCTCCACCAACACCACCACATCAGCCCTTTGTTTTTTCAAGAATGTGAGGGAAGCCACGCGCTTGATTTTTTTTCACACAGCCCCCTCACATTCCTTTATGAGGAATTTCAGGGACGCCATAGTGTCTTGTCCCTAGCATAACATTCCCACAGTTTATGATTCTCCATGATTCTCCTGTGGGCTGGGCTCCAGCGACCCACTGGTGCGCATAAATCATTAGCAATAATGAGCGAAGTATAACCTAGTAATACCAATTTAGTACTAAGCAGTTTTGCATAACTTGTGTCAGACATATAGTATACACTGTTGCATTCAACACGATTAATTCCCCCCCTTTCCCCCTCCCCACCCTGCACCCCTTCAAACTGGCGCGGGCATCTTCCCATAAAAAAACTCGTCCTGCCATCCAGAAAAAAAAGTGGTGTGAAACATAAGAAGAAGAGTGAGACCGCGGAGCCTCTGCAGACCCACCACACAGCAGGGAATCATACAATACAGACAAAAGAGCAGAGTATATAGCATAGTACTGTATCCGGGCAGTTTGTCTATGTTTCCTGGATGGGCATGGGGAAAAGTCTTGCTGCACTGTACATGTGGTTGGTAGGACTTCTACTGTCCCAAGGTTCCTGCTACCTTTGTAGCATAGGATATTGATGAGCCCCCAATTGGGCGTCGGGAGTGCATTCAATAACACAGTCAAGTAGTATACCACAGGTTCTGGTGTGGACATAACTTTTGCTGGCAAGAAAGGTGTGGCAGAGTGTGGCGCCAAAGTGTTAGGCCCAATAAAGTTCCACAACAAGAACAACAGGTGGGAGTCTGGGCAAAAGAGGTTAGGACGATAACAACTAGTCTTGCCAAATGTCTCTGCATAAATTAATTGCTGGTGAGTTTGTGCAAATATAGGAGAACAAGCATCATACTCACAAGGTCATCATTTCTCAGTCCCCGGGACAGCACGGCGTTCTAGCCAGGTGATTGCATCATCAGGGTCTTCAAAGAAGGACACTTTCCCATCATGTTCCACTCTGAATCGGAACAGCGTGGCATATTTGTAGTAATGGATCCTCAATCTGCGTTTTGGCCTCCATGAAATTCTGGCGACGACGCGGGACCTCCGCCGAGAAGTCAGGAAATAGTGCGATTTTGATGTTTTCAAGGGCAATGTTACCCTTTATCCTGGCTATTCTGAGGGCTGCATCTTGGTCCTTGTAGTTGAGCATTTTCGCTATGAACGTTCGCGACGGGGCTCCCTGTGGCGGTGGTCTGGCCGGCATGCGGTAGGCCCCCTCAACTGCCAGCATGGGGGAAAAGGCCTCCCTCCCATAGGTCGTAATGAGTAGCTGTTCAAGAAACATGGTGGGGTCCTTACCCTCAGTCCCCTTCAGCAGGCCGATCAGTCGCAGGTTGCATCTCCTGAGCCTGTTCTCCATCTCATCCTGCTTGGAGAACAGCTGATGTATCTGTTGTTGCAAGCAGTCAGCTACCGTCTGCAATGGCGGGAGTGCATCCTCTACAGTGCTCAAGTGAGTCTCCGTGGTCTTCACCTGGCCACGGAGGTTTTGCAGATCCTGCCTGATGTGGGAGATGTCCACCTTCACCTCCTCTGTGTGGTTAGGGATGTGCGGCAGAGTGTTACCGCTTCCAGGAGCTGGTCCGTGTCTCCCGCTGGTCTCTCTCCCCCCTCCTTTATCGCGCCACCATCTTCCTCAGGCTCTCCCGGAGTTTCGCCGTGGCTGGTTTCTGCAATTTCGACGGCGACATGGTGTCCGGAGCTCAGGGCTTGTAGATGGGTGAGTTTGATGCTTAGATGTGGGCTGCGGATCACAGGATGCATTGGATTGTATGATCAATGGCCGGAGCTCCTCTGAAAACATCCTATTCCATGTACCGTCAGGCCACGCCCCCCATCATTGTCATTTTTACAGCCATCAGTGCTTTAAAATTGCACTGATTACTGTGAAAATGACACTGAAAGGGGTTAACCACTAGGTGGCGCTGAGGGGGTTAAGTGTGCCCTAGGGAGTGCTTCTAACTGTAGGGGGGATGGGCTGTGTGTGACACAACAGTGCTCACCGCTTCCGATTACAGGAAGCTGTGATCACTGTCCTGTCACTAGGAAGACTGGGGAAATGCTTGTTTACATCAGCATTTCCCCGTTGTTCCTCACCATGACACGATCGTGGGTATGCCCGCGGTCGGAGTCACGAAGCTCGCGGCGGGCGCGCGTGTCCACAATGCCGCTTCTTAAAGGGGACGTATATATACGTTCTTTTTGCGCAGCCGTGCCATTCTGCCGACGTATATCGTCGTGCGGCGGTCGGCAAGCGGTTAATCCAATCCTGGATAATCTCAGACTGTCCCTGTAGTCAGGGACGTGCCTACTATGAGGGCAAACATGGCGTTTGCCTTGGGTGACATTTTTCAGGCAAAGGCGAAAGCGTTCCCGCATGCACGCAAATGGCGATCGTCCCATACATGTGAGGTATCGCCACGAATGTCAGATCATGGGAAATAATTCTAGCACCAGACCTACTCTGAAAATCTAAAGTGGTAACCTGTAAAGGCTTTTAAAGCGTTGCCTATGGATAGTAAAATTTATGTCCTTTGTTCATGCCCATGCAACGGCGACAATCTTAAAGCGGCTGGGATAGAACGAATTTTAGATGGGGGGCGATTTTAGTCTCGATTAGGGCAGCACAGAATCAAACTATACCACTGCCTGTAGTGCCCACTTTATGAAGGGCTTGACAGCTGACTCTTGCAACTGCAGATGATGGGTCTGCACAACTTTTCTGGATACTGAGCAGTGTGCCTAGCCCAGATATTAGTCAGTCATCTGCAGCTTCTACCACCAGGATCCAGAGCAGACGACCTGCCCATGGAGGGCATTTCCAACTGGCAAGGAGGCCGAGAGTAGTCCCAGAACATGTTGGCTAATTTTGGAATTTTTTGGAGTCTCCACGGAAGAGCTGAAGTTCATGGCAATGCAAACGGCGTTCTGGTCAGATCTATTCCGCCTGCTTTCCCTTTTGGAGCTCCACAAAATTGAAGCTAAACTCCAGGCAAACGGCAAGTACACAGATAAAATACATATACAGGAGCTATTTTACCAGCTAAAGGATTTGTATGTCACACTTCACAGTTATAGCTAGTATCAGGGGAAACTGATCTTTATCTGCTGCAGTTTTGCTTTCACATACAAGTCCCCACCACACCCCACCCTGTGACTGGACAGTGAAGGGAGAAGCAGCACACCAACAAGCTGATCTCTGTCGCAATGCTCTCTCCTTCTGTCAGTACGTTCCTCTGACTGCAGTATACCTGATGGGATTTTGTGCTTTCTCTTTTCCCCTCTGTGAGCTTGCTGTACAAATTGTACAGTAGAATGCAAGAGGATAATTGCAGGTCAAACTTGGAAACTTACAAAATTTGCATTTAAGAAATACATTTAATGAAATCGTAGAAGCGTTAATTTGTGTCTTTATCTGACTGGAGCTTTAAAGGAGAAATTATTTTTTTGCTACTTTCCTACCTTCACTGAATATGTCATTCATCTTCTTAGCTCAGTAGTTTTCTTGCAATAGCCTGGTAACTTTCAAATACAACCATTACTTGCCAGTGGTTTCCTGTTTCTAAGACCGATGGCTGCTATTCCTCCAATTCCCACCAGTCTTGGCATGTCCCATTTGTAGTTCTATCAACAGCAAGCAGGGATGTATTTCCGTCTCTGCTCGCTGTAGTGGGAGGACAGGACTCTGAGACCCCTGGTCTGTACTGCCCATGGAGGTGGTACAGACCTTGTCTTAAAAATGACAGCCCTCTGGGCGGCTCAGAAATGCTGCATCTGTGTGTAACCTGCTGCGTGTGAAAGTTTCATACACAGCAGATAGCGAGGCTTATAAGCCGTTCAGTGTGTGTGAAACTGTCAGGTAATATAACTACTTGCAGGGAAAAGATCAGCAGTCAAAACTAGGTGGTGTTGTCGGGGGTGGGCGGGACCGAGCAGCTATCACACAACAGCCAATGGGATGATGACTGGGCAGGCTGCCACGTTTCTGTGGCTCTGCCCCCTTTTGTAAGTAGCTCAATCATTGACTGGCTTTTGATAGCTGCTCTGTCCCGCCCTACCCCGACATCGCCACTTTGTTTTGACAGCTGATCTTCTTCCTGCAAGCAGTTATATTACCTGAAAGTTTCACACACACACTGAGCCTCTCTCACTGTCTGCTGCATGTAAACTCCCCCTCTCCTTTGTCAGTGCCTACAAGTGCTGCCCATCATTGCTCATTAATGCTGCCAATCGGTGCCGCCCATTAGTGCCTATCGGTGCATGAAGTACAGGGATAGTAAGTGAACCTCAGCAGCCAGGCACATTGTCCGTGGGGGGGAGGGGTGTACAACTGAAATCTGTTGATGTTTGTTAATGCCACAAAAAAGTGCAGTGCTTACTTACTAATCAATAAATTAATACTGGTGGAACCCTCTAATATATGGTAATCTCAATAAACTTCAATATTACCACAATACCGGTCTCTATGATGATATGTAACTTCACATATAATACACAGCAAACTAAGAAATAAATCCTAAAAAATGAAACTTAGCAGGGATGGTGGAAACCCCTTCTAATGATTAAATAAAGCATGTAAGGGCAATATGTTTATCTGCTGCTCTGGCTGGAGGGGGAGAGATTTAATGAAAGTAGACTACATAGAATAAACTAAATATTTTGCATATGCATACTTTACAGCAGGGATATGCAATTAGCGGACCTCCAGCTGTTGCAGAACTACAAATCCCATGAGGCATAGCAAGACTCTGGCAGCCACGAGCATGACACCAAGAGGCAGAGGCATGATGGGACTTGTAGTTTTGCAACAGCTGGAGGTCCGCTAATTGCTTATCCCTGCTTTACAGTTATAAGAATTTCACCCCACTGTGTGTGTTGGGCTCAGCAGCATGGCAGAGAATGAGGGGCGTGATTTATGTTGAAGTGGGCGAGTTCAAATTAAACATGTATAGGCCTAGTGTACCCGCCCACATTCAACTCCCAAAGATTCATGGGAAATGTAGTTCCCTTTTCTGTAAAGTTAGGAGAGGATATGATGTAATCACTGTTGTAACAGCTCCTTCTTGGCAGAATAGATGCTGCATTTTTTTGAATTACAGAGAGGACTTCCTGAAAATTCAATTAGCCTTTTTTCTTCAATGGTAAGGAATTTCACAAATGTAATAACGGTTTAGGATTTTGTGTAGGGGGGTGCACTAATTTTGCAAATTTTTAAACTGTTCTATTTTTTTGTGCATGTATCAAATCTTTGATATGCACTAAGCATTTAATACAGGGTGCAAACAAAACGCTCAGTTGGGTAAATATTGCTAAATTGATCTGCGGTATTTAATGTTTATTGCTATTTTTTTCAATTGTTGAGCATAATATCTACATATTGTATGTACACAAAGATATGTATGTACAAAAACACTTTACATTTCTTTCATGCGGCCTGGAAATGGTTGTATTTATTAGCTGCATTAAATGAGCATATTCTCGTGTGACAATGAGTCTGTACAGTGTAGGGATTCACTTCCAGGCTCTTCCTTTAGTTCCTATCTGAGTACTTTAGTATTGACATACCACTGTTAGGAGATTTTCAGCAGCCTTGGACTTGGCATTAGTAATCAAAAGGTGATCCTCAGAGGAAAGATTCACATTACTTTATTTCCAGGGCTTTTTTTCTCAGAGAATAGGTGCAGGAACCCCCCCCCCCCCCAGGCACCCCTTGTCTCTGCCCCCACCCACCTCTGATTACTTTTACTTTCCCCTTGTTCCACCCTCTACCCACCTCCCAGTACTGCCCCTTTTAGAGAATGCAGAACCAAGTATTATTTTGTGGTGCTAAATAATTTGTATGGAATTTGCTAGTGTAACTAGAACAATGAACTCTACCCCAGCAACAATAGATCCCCTGCAGCAATAGATCACACCCCAGCAACAATAGACCCCATCTCAGCAAAAACAGATCCCCCCCCCCCACACAACAATGGACCCACACACACGCGCACACACGCACACGCACGCACACACACACAGCATCAATGAACCACCCAGCAACAAAAGATCCACCCCAGCAGCAACAACAGATCCCCAAGCAGCCAGCATCAATAGACCCTTCAGCAGCCAGAAACCATAGACCTCTCCCTCAACAGAAGATCCCTACCAGCAACATAAGACCCCCAAGCAACAGTAGATCTCCCACCAGCAACAATAGACCCTCACACAAAAACAGATTTCCAGCAGTGACCATAGATCCCCCAGCAGCCAGAGTCAATAGACCCTCCAGCACACCCCACACCCCTTGCTGTTGCATACATTCAGTGCTGGAGGTGCTGTAACTGCGTTCCCCCGTGTTCCCGCTGAAAAAAATCCCTGATTATTTCTATGTGCCTCTAAATTGTTCACACAAAATGGATTTGGTGCAGCTTCAGAATACCAGTCCTTTCTGTAAGAAAACAAATCTTTCCATGCCAGTTAAATGGAAGGTTTACAAGCATATTTAGTTGCCTCTGGTTATCAATCCTTCTCTGCATACAATAGCTGAGCATGTCCAGTCTGCACACTTCCAGCACCTCTCAGCACCTTCCTTTGGCTGTGCTACGTACTAGATGTGGAAAAGACTGTAAGGCTTTTTTTTATTCACGGAGTACAAAAGTTCTCCAGACTTGTTGGTCAGGAAAGGAACCCAATTTAAAATCCATGATGCAGTCTGGTATGTAAGCAGGCGGGGTACCATTTGATGAAATAGGGATTTTATTTGATTTGCTTTGCTGGTTAACAGGGCTGAATTCAAGGGATTTTTTTCTTCTTCTGCATTTGTGGTGGCCCCTTCTGCTATAGGTTTAAAATTGATTGGGCAACTGGGCAAAGGTGGCTTGGGTGTCTACCGTTGGGAACTTGCAGCGGTTGTAGTACATATCTCTTCATGCTGTTTTGCCCTACAGCACTAATAAAGCGATATTAAAGGCAATATTTTTTTATTTTATTAAAATAATAAACATGTTATGCACACCTTCTCTGTGCAATTGTATTGCACAGAGCGGCCCCGAACCGCCTCATCTGACTTCTCCTGCCGGCGCTCTTGTCTTCTCTTCTTCTCTGCCTGCCCCCATAGCAAAGGCGCTTGCTATGAGGACACGCACGTGTGTGTGTGTCCTCGCTCCCAAGCCGGGCCCTATGTGTCCATAGATGCACACAATGTGCCTCAGTCCCACTCCTTCTCCCTCTTCACAAGATTTGATTGACAGAAGCAGGAGCCAATGGCTCCTGCTACTACCTCTGGCTGTGAGGAGAGTGCAATGATGCTGCTTTGAGGCACAAAGCTGGATTGAAAGAGGAGCTATGCAAGTACTGAAAGGGGGGGGGGTGGAGGGAACTGATACTGCAATGTCTTTTTTTATTTTATTTGAATGCATAGGATGCATTTAGGTAAAAAGAAAAAAGTGGTTGTAAACCCTAAAATATGCTCAGTGCAGTGACTGGCCTCGGGTGATACACGGATATTAAATAAATCTTCAGTACTCGGTGGGGCTCCCCCGAAGGGAGACCCCATGAGAGAGGGCGAACCACCCCCTCTCAAGACTTTCAGGGTAGGCCCGAGGACTCGCACCCTACTAATCACAATGTCAGTGACAAACGTGTAACAATCAACAAAACAATACAAAAAAGTGATGACACGGGGGAAAATAAATAGAGAAAGTGGGGAGAAGTGAAAGTGGTCAATGTGCAATACCTATTTATCTAAATCAGTTTTTCCCCTAATTCCATTCAAAGTGCAGAATATACACAGGATCTCTCAACTCTGAAAACCAGGGGACCGGAAAGCTGAAGATACATCAGTGAGGAGAGCTCTGAGAGCTGATTGGAGGGGAGGGGCACCCCCCCCCCCGTCACACAGCTTAGAGGAACAATGCCGAGGCTGTCAATCGGCTGGAGATCTCTCCCCGTCACCTTTTTTCATCTTGGTGTCAGGAAAATGTGTCTCAAGTGATTCATGTTGATAGCAGAGGAAGGAGGCAGGAGGAGCAGACAGAAATGACACTTGGTGCTGTTGAATAAGACAAGTACACACTATAGAGGGATATGTTTTTTGTTTATATTTCATGTCTCAGATTTACAACCACGTTAATCCATCAGAACCACTTAAATGTGCAATAGAGCATCTGTTTATAGAATGTGTTGGTGTTTATTTCATATAAGGATGTGTAGAGTTTTTTGTTGTTTTTTTGTTTTTTTAGCTGCTCTTGGCACCCACTCCGTACATCATAGGAGTCCCTGCTAGCTTCTTTCTCTACAAGTCTGACTTTAGGATGCCTGATGATGTTTGGCTGGTAGATCTGGACACTAACAAGGTAAGTACTGAACCTTTGTGATCATTGTAAGCAGTTACCTGTAATGTCTCTGATTTCAGTGGACTTTTCTATTTCTTTCTGGCAGGTTGTCGTACCTACTAATGCAGAATTTTTACCCATACTGCCGGAACCGGAAGCATCCGAGCTCAAGAAGCACCTCAAGCAGGTGAAGGGGAAGCTAATACGCTGATTTTGTTGGTTTCTGACAATTTTTATTGCTTCGCATCGCACAGTGGTTAAAAAAACATTATGGTTTTGCACTGCATTTTCTTTCTCCTTGGTGACTTTTTTTCTGTGCAGGCCAGTCTATTTTCTGTATTTTGTGCTTTTTCCTTTTTTTTTTATTCTTTTACACTATGGCTTCTTTTTTTCCCCCTCAGTCCCTTTCCTCTATTCTGCATTTTTTCATCCCTTTACATTGTATATTTTGTTAAAGTACAACTACAAAAATGAAATTCCTTTCCCCCAATACTAATCTAACCCAGACCCCTCCATCTAAGGGCTTATTTACTCCAAATAATAAAGTCCTTCTCTGATGTTTACATCCTTAGACCTGAAATCTTTTCTGGTGCTGGCTGCACCTGCAGAGTAACTCTTCACAGACTTAGGTGGGACTATACTCCTACACTAGTGACACTAGAAGTACGCCTCTGTTCAAGTTGAAGGTGACTAACTGTGTAGGTTTAGCCAGTGGCAGAAAAGATTTTGGAACTAAAGATCAAAACTAGTGGAGTCCATTACTAGGTAAGCTCTTTGTGATGTTGTGTAGGTTAGATTTGGTTAATGAGTGAGGGATGGGGTTGTGTGTTCTCATATTGTTTTAGAAGTGAAGTTGTCCCCCTTATCTGTTTGCAGTTTTTATGTATGTATTTTTCATTTACTTCTCTTCTCATTCTCTTGCTATTTCTCCATGTCCATTCTTATTTTTGCCTCCCCCCCCCCTCCAAATTTTCTGCCCTTTTAACCCTTCCCCACCCCCCCTTTTCCATGTCCCCCTTTTTTTTTCCTTTCCCCCTCCCCCCCCTTGTTTTCCCTCTCCCCCCTTTTTCTCCCCTTTCCCCTTTTTCTCCCCTTTCCCCTTTTTCTCCCCTTTCCCCTTTTCCTCCCCCTTTTTTGCCCCCCCTCCACTTTCTCCCTTTTTTTTCCCCCACTTTCTCCCTTTTTTTTCTCCTTTCCCCCCCCCCCCACTTTCTCTTCCCCCCCCCCCCACTTTCTCTTCCCCCCCCCCCACTTTCTCTTCCCCCCCCCACTTTCTCCCCCCCCCACTTTCTCCTCTTCTTTTTTTTTTTTCCCCCCACTTTCTCCTTTTTTTCCCCACTTTCTCCTTTTATTTTTCCCCACTTTCTCCCTTTTTTTCCCACTTTCTCCTTTTTTTCCCCATATTCTACTTTTTTTCCCCACTTCCTCCTCTTTTTTTTTTTTTTCCCCACTATCTCTTTTTTTTTTTTTCGCCTTTCCCACTACCTCCTTTCCCCCCCCCCCACTTTCTCTCCCCCCCCCACTTTCTCTCCCCCCCCCACTTTCTCCCCCCCCCACTTTCTCCTTCTTTTTTTTTTCTTTTCCCCCCACTTTCTCCTTTTTTTTCCCACTTTCTCCTTTTTTTTTTTCCACTTTCTCCCTTTTTTTCCCCCATATTCTACTTTTTTTCCCCCCACTTTCTCTTTTTGTTTTTTTTCCCCTTTCCCACTACCTCCTTTTTTTCCCCCGCACTCTCTCTCCCTTTTTTTTCCACCTTTTTTTGTCCCCACTTTCTCTCCCCCCCCCTTTCCCACTCCCCCCCTTCCCACTTTCTCCTTTTTTTTGTTTTTTCCTACTTTCTCCTTTTTTCCACTTTCTCCTTTTTTTTCCACTTTTTCCTTTTTTTTTTCTATTTCCCTTTTTTCTCTCTCCCTTTTTTTTTCTCTTGCTCTTTCCCTTTTTTATTTTTCTATTTCTTTTTTCTTTTTTTTTCTCTCTCTTTCTTTCTCGTTCTCTTTTTCTTTGACCCTTGTTTCTCCCTTTTCTCTTTCCCTCTTTTTTTTTTTTCTGTGTATTGCTCTTTTTTTCCCCCCTCTCCCTATTTCACTGCCTTTCCCCTTCGCTTTCGGATGCCCTTTCTCTTTACTCATTTCTTCTTTTCTTACTCTACTTTCCTGTCTCTTCTGTCTCTTACTCTCTCAATTTCTATCTTGTGCTTTGTATTTGTTTGTGATACAGCTGGTTTCCTCAGCGTATCATAAAACTGCTTTCTGTAAATGGATCTTCCAGTCTGGATCCTATTGCAGTGCTACTATGTTATCTTTTAAGCTGCAGTTCTATGCTTTCTTTAAATACATTTTATATTCTTTATTTTTATGCTACAATGTTCTATCCTCAATTAAGAACAAACGTGCTCTCCATTTTCTCATCTGTGCTCTGTGATTGGTAATTTATTTCCCTCCATCCTGTCTCTTCTGTGCTCATGTGTCCGTCTTGTCTCTGATTGGCCGCTGGTGTTGTCATGTGACGTCCTCTCAGTGTCTGCACAGCATGTCCGTGATCACGCAGCAGCGCCTTCTCGCCTCCGATAACAAGGTTCTTTCTGTTCTTTCTTCCTATTACTAAGATTGCTGTGACCCAATTATGTGTAGGTGTTTCCAGTGGACTCAAAGCAGATCTCTGCCTGGACACAGTAAACCTAGATCAGAATATGCTGTTTAATCAGATCAGCATCCAAGGTTTATTGATTTGTTGTGTTCCAGGAGATTATCTGCATCAACTAATCCTGTGCACAGTGCAGCAGAGATTATAATCCTCTCAAAAATGATAAATTGCATTATTTTTTTCTGTGCCTTTTTATAGTTCTGTTTCTTGCCTGACCA
Source organism: Rana muscosa (assembly GCA_029206835.1). Classification (NCBI taxonomy): domain Eukaryota; kingdom Metazoa; phylum Chordata; class Amphibia; order Anura; family Ranidae; genus Rana; species Rana muscosa. The sequence continues at coordinate 161,925,424 of CM055119.1, read as the reverse complement.
GAAATATTAAGGTTATTGTAAAAGTCAGCTGGCTATATGTTTGTTTTATGTTGGGGCTTACGTAATGTAGATAAATAGGCATGTGAAATATTGATATGATCTAATGCGAACATTACCATTCTGAGGATTGAGATGCCTGAACCATTTTAGGTAACCTCATTTTTTAGCAGATTTCACCATAAACCCATTTGGTGAAACTTGTCAACTCTGGGAGACTTGCATAAAGACTTGACAGGTGACAACAATAGCCGACTATTTGAACAGTCAGACGTGACACGTATGCAGTCATATTTTCTATACCAGCCATTTGGTATCAAAAAAAATATTGATTAGTTGAAATGGTAGTACTATAGACTGACACAGGCCTTTGTCACATTAGGCCTAAAGTATACCGCTGACAGCCTTTGGACACCTGACCATCATGCTCTTTGTATGGCCACAGCCATGCAGACATACCTCCCAAATGGTTCAGTTCAGGTCTCTGCGTCACATTTGATGACGTTGATGTGGAGGAATATGAGTAGCCTGCACAGAGCCCTGACCTCAACCATGCTAAACACCTTTGGGATTATTTGGAATGCTGATTGTGTGCCAGGGCTTCACCTCAGTGCTTGTAGGGTAAACCATGTCCGAGGGGGGGGGGGGGGTAGTTTGAAAGCAATAGCTTACATCCTTGTGTTTTTTCACCTGTGCAGGCCCTGGCTAGTATGAGCCTAAACACCCAGCCTATCCTTAACCTGGACAGATTCCATGAGGGCTCAGAGGCTGCCATGCTTCGACCCCACAGTGATGCCCAGGGTACCCCTTCCACGGAGTTCAACCCCCTTATTTATGGAAATGATGTTGATTCTGTAGACGTGGCGACACGGTAAGGTGGCAGATGCTATTGTGTTTAGCGCTTGTAGGTCGTTTGTTAAACCTTGGCCACTTGTATGCTGCTATTGTTGAATTGTAGTTTTTGCAGTGTTCATATATGATATGTTATGGTAAACTTTCCCATATGTACCACCTATCTCTGCTGCTGAAACACTGCTGTTTTTGTATTGGATGTTACTATACAGTAGATTTTCATACAGAGTCTCCTTTTTTTGGGTCTGTGTTGACAGGCTTTTGTTATTTTCAAGCGGGTTTTGAATTCTCATAAAATCAGAGAAATCGAGAATGCTGTAACCCCCTGGAAGCACCTCACCTCACCTATATATTATGGAAAAAATTACCCTTAGCCCACAATAATACCTTTGCCTAAACGCAACACTTATTGGCCATGCAAGAAGAGCGCCCATCATTGCATTTACCATATGTATTTGCCACAAGTATCAAATCCAGCTATTACCATATGTGATGCACAAGCCTCATACAGTAAACAAAAAAACTTCCTTTACCTTCCCTGTCTGAGCCAAATGCTCCCTAATGTGTGTTTCACGCACTCCCTCTCCCAGACACTGCAGCTTGCACTCCCAAAGGGAAATCAAGTAGGGGATAGACTGAGGCAAGTCCATTGGCATTTATTCAGACCATCCCTGAGACCATCCCCAAAGGGTACAAAATAGTTTCTGTCCCTGTCCACTCTTTGTTTTTAACCTTCAAATCTGCCAGCTTCAGACCAAAGAAAGGCAGATTTGATGACTGCCTTGCACCAACTTCAGGCACAAGGAGTGGTTGTACGAGTTCCCTCAGAAGAAGGGCTACAATGTTTCTATTCAGTATCCCAAAACCAAATAAGCACATCCACCAAATACTTGAGCCAAAATCACTAAATCGATTTCTTTGTGTAAAAAATTCCGGATGGAAGATCTCTTTGCTTTCCAAGAGAGATTTATTGCCTCCGTAGACATACAAGATAGCGCGCTCCATATTACCATTTTCCCATCGCACCCGTGCTTCCTGCAGAGGGAGACCGACACTTCCAGTTTGTGGTACTGACATTCAGAGGCTGCCCTGCACCCCCTGTGTTCTCAAAAGTGCTTGCCCTGCTTCTAGAACTTTTTCGAATGCATGATGTTCATGTGACGTCATGCTGAAGGCCTACTCGGCCGTGACCTTGTCTGCTAGTGTCCAAAGGACCATTCGGTTTCTTCAAACATTTGGCTGGATAATCAACTTTACAAAGTCTGCTTTCCTCTCATTTAGTCTGTAGTACTTGGGTCTAAATTTGGACACGGCCCAGGCCAGAAAGTTCTTCCCTTGGGAGAAAATTGCCTCCCTTATGGCTCTTCAACCCTTAGGGCACAAGGTCATTCCTCAATTAATTTCTGCATGAGGGTTCTGGGCGTCTTGGTGATTTCCTTTCAAGCGATTCCCTTTGCCTAATTTCACTTCAGAACCCTTCAATCCAGCATCCTAAAGCCGTGAAACAAGCAGATCAGTCCATGGATCACTCAATTCTTGTCGAGCAAAATTCTCCCTGACATGATGAATCTCTAATCCTGCCCTGAAATCTGGAAAGTCTTTCCTTCATAAGACTTGGAATGTTGTAACAACAGATTTGAGCTTTACAGGCTGGGGTGTAGTTTACAACTCCCTGAGTATTCGGTGGACATGGTTCCAGAGGAGTCGCAACTTCCCATCAGATTGTCTCTACGACATTGGAACGCCCTTCTATAAGGTTGCCCAGTCAGACTACAATCGGTACATACCGCAGCAGTGGCCTACATAAACCATAAAGGGAGTACCCGAAGCCTAGCAGTCCTGAAAGAAACAAGTTCAATATTGTCATGGACAGAAATGTGCATTCCAGCTGTTAGCAGCACGACTTTCTAAGCCACCAATGCTTTGACTCATGGGAGAGGCCTCTGCACCCACAATTGTGTGGCCAAGACTAGCCCATGCAGTAAATTCAGTTCCAACTTGTTTATGCTTTTTCTCTGATGAAGAGCCTTCTTAGACTGTTGCGCAAGATGGGAGGAAAGGGTTCTGTTACGGTTATTCTCGGTGTACCAAATTGGGCCAGAAGAATGTGGTACACAGACAATCGCACATCTAGTGGATGAGCCTTGGCTTCTTCCAAACAGTAACAGACCTACTGGCACAAGGGCCCCTGTTCCTACCGGTTTCTTAGTCACTGGCTTTAAAAAAACATGATGGTTGAAACCCAAGTCCTAAAGGATAGGGATCGCTCTGACTCAATTATTCCAACCTTATTAGAGCAAGGAGGTCCACAACTCCTGCAAGATATACCATCGAATATGGAAGGCCTATTTTGCATGATGTGAGAACAAAAGGCTTAACCCTAGGAAAAACTTTCACTTGTATTTTGGCCTTTCTTCAGTCTGGTCCTGATGTTTTATATCATGCCATCAATTCTACCTCCAGTGTTTTTGCACAAGGACAAGGTAGTTTTGAAATGTGGTCTGCTCCTTTCATCTTAATGAGGGCATTGTTCTCCATTTCCAATGTCCTGCCCCAAAACATGACAGGGAAACTGCCCCACGTTGCCTAAATGTTATCAAGGCTGTCAGGGTTTACCTAAAAGCAGCAGCTTCTGTTTGCAAGACTGAGTCATTCTTTGCATTGCCTCTTCTAGATGACACCCTGCCTCCTGCTCCGCTATTGTCAGGTGGATCAGACAATGTATTTTCAGGGTCTACGCCCTTAAAGAAAACGTTTCCCCCTTTCCTATCAAAGCCAATTCCACCAGAGATGTTGGTGTGTCCTAGGCTTTTCAGCATCAAGTATCTGTTTTGTTTGCAAGGGCCGAACCTGGTCCCCTGTTGACATGTTCTCCAAATTCTATCAGGTGGACATTCAGGCTTCAGCTTATGCAAGCTTTGGCCACGTGGTGCTTCAAGCTGTTATCTGAGTATTTGTTCGGGTTCCTTTTTAAACCCTTGTTTTTGTCGTGGGCCTTTTGGCAGTTCTGTTTGCCAAGTTCTTCCCCACCCTTTGGTTATATTGCTTAGTTGCGTCCCAAGGACTATGAATACCAGTCTTGTACTGTATGATAAAGATGAGAGGAATTTTAACTTGCCTATAACTTCCTTACCTTTGCGTACAGTACAGGACACGGGTCCCTCTCCCCTCTGTGTTCTGATCACAACATAAGCGTCCAATTAACTGAAGGTAGCGGTTTATAATGCATGGTCAATGAATACCGGTCCTGTAAAATAATTCAAGATAAGAAATTTACAGGTAAGCCAAAAATCTATTTTGCTTCCTTTTTTTCCATCCTCAACATTTTCTCATGTTCTGTCACAGTGACAACCATAATCAAGATACGTAGTGATGGGAATCTTCCCAACAAGGACACAGGTAGCAAAAAAACTGTAGGAGGTTTTAGGAGCTCATCACTATCCAATGCAAAAACAAATATTGTCTGGAGCTCCACTTTAATGCTATTTATAACCAAGTTTCTTTAATTAGAGCTGTAAGTGTTCTAATATGCTGTGCAATCAAGGTAGCTAATTGCGTGTATATGCCTTGGCGTGATTACTGCCACAGTCTCATTAATGACATAGAAGAAGCTCCCAGTAGAGTTTTGAATCTCAAATTAAGACCATTTGGATAAGAAACCAAATGTTCACTATTCGCCTGTGAATATATAGTAGTATATTGGAGCTTATTTAATAAGACAAAGCTATTTGCAGTTTGTAACTCCTACCAACCATCTTTTAATAATCTGATTTCTGTAAACTGAAAGCCAGTTAATTGTGCAAAAAAAAAAACCTAAAGAATATATATTACAAAGGATCAAGGCTTTATAAAATATTTAATATAATTTGATAAGGTTTTTTGTATTGAAGTGATTGTAATCTTTTTTTTAAAATTAAAATAAAAATGTTTTTTTATATATACCGTATATACTCGCGTATAAGCAGAGTTTTTCAGCACATTTTTTTGTGCTGAAAATGCCCCCCTTGGCTTATACTCGAGTCTGTGTCCATCTTCAACTTTGTGCGCCTGATCCCGGACAGCCGTTGGACCCCAAACTTGGCACACATGTAGCCCCAATCTTCCTCTACAAATGTGCAAAGTTTGTTGTCCGGGGGACCTCTGGCCGGGGAGCACCGATTTTTCAAAGCTGGGCACCCCTTCCATAGACTCCCATGTTAAAAATTAGTCTAGTCACACAGTGCCGGAGATCAGGTAGGGAGATTGGGCACAGTGAGGCATGGACACAGTAAGGCACAGCCACAGTAAGGCACAGTGAGGCATGGCCACAGTGAGGCATAGCCACAGTGAGGCATGCACATGGACACAGTGAGGCATGCAGATGGACACCCTAGGCTTATACTCGAGTCAATACGTTTTCCCATTTTTTTGTGGTAAAATTAGGTGTCTCGGCTTATATTCGAGTATATACGGTACCTGCTCTGTTGCAATGATATTGCACAAAGCGACAACTTACCTCCTTCTTTGGGGTCCCCCTCTGGCTCTGTTCACTCCTCCTCTGTGTATGCTCCCATAGCAAGCCACTTGCTATGGTGGAACAAATGCAAGCTCTCTCCCAAGCCAGGTTGCACGTGTTTAAAGACGCACACAACGTGGCTCGTCCCCGCCTTCTGCTCTATCTTCACAGGACTTAACTGACCGCAGCAGAAGCCTATGGCTCCTGTTGCTTTCAGCAAAGCCTGTGAGAGCAGGAAGAGGAGAGAGAAGATGCACAGCCCTGGATGGATAGAAGACTTGGGTATGTGTTAGTGAGGAGGGGGGGGGGGGGAAACTAGTATTGTTTTTTTTGTTTTTTTCTACCTTTTAATGCAGTGAAAGTTTAGGGTTTAGAGACACTTTAAGCTTATTTCTTTCACATTTACAGTCGATTTGAATCCAATACATTTTAAAAAGCTATAATTGTCCTTTAAATTAGCTGTGTTATGTATACCTGTAATTACTTGTCGCCATTCTAATCCTCCTTTTTTTTTTTTTTTATTTGATGGTAGGGTTGCCATGGTCCGATTCTTTAATTCTCCTAACATGTTGCAAGGTTTCCAGCTGCATACCCGCACTCTGCGTCTGTTCCCCCGGCCTGTAGTGGCTTTCCAGTCCTCTTCCTTTCTTGCATCACGTCCCAAGGCTACCAATTTTTCCGAGAAGCTGGCCAGAACACAGGCTGTGGAGTATTTCGGAGAATGGTCTCTCAACCCCACTAATTTCGCCTTTCAAAGGATACACAACAGTAAGCCCTTTTTTTAGCTCTTCTGTCAGCTCATTTTCCACCTGCTTTCTCCTTTTTCAGATAGTCTTTCTCATTGCATCTCTTTCCCCGCAGATATGTTTGACCCAGCTTCAATTGGAGATAAGCCAAAGTGGTATGCCCACCAGCTGCAACCCATCCATTATCGTGTGTATGATGCAAACTCACAGCTGGCGGAAGCACTCAGTGTCCCTATAGAGAGGGATAGTGACTCAGATCCCACTGATGACAGGTCTGCTTCATTTTGTCTTTTTTTTTTTTTTTTTTTTTTGTGATTTGTCATTTTGTTATGTCAATTCTTTGTTTTGTAAAATATCACTATAATTTTTTCCTTATTTACTTAAATGACTGAAACGGTAACTTTTTACTTCACTCAGAATAGTATCTCCTAATATGAATCAAAAGTATATTGGTCCCAGTCTTCCCTCATATGATTTAAGGTAGAAAGTATGAGTCGTCTTACTTTGCCACTGGTGTTTATAAGGAGGAGCTGTCATTTTGCCTGTTTTTGATTTTGTAGTTCTTTAGATTTATTAACGATACTGTTTTTCAGTGGCAGCGATAGTGTGGAATATGATGACTCCAGCTCTTCTTATTCTTCTCTTGGCGACTTTGTCAATGAAATGATGAAGTGTGACATCAATGGTGACACACCCAGTGAGTATTCTGATGAGTGAGTTTAGTAACTTGAGTCACTTGGCACTAACCCAAAGATAGTTCTAAAATGACCCCTTAAATATGATTGGCTGCTGTTAGTAACTTTTACGTGGTTGTAAACTCTTCCCTATACCCAGCGAAGTGGCTGTCCTCAGGTGATACACAGAGGTGAAACAAATCCTTCGACATAAGTTGTACCTGTTTATTTACAGTCTACTCTACAAAGTCTCGAATTAATAAAGCTTGTCTAGGCTGTCAGAAATCAGGAGGTGGAGAGCGGGAATTGCTCTCCTCATGAATGAGGAGAGCGGCCTGGAGGGAAGGGACCTCCCCCTTCGCACGTGAACATAACTGAGGCTGTCAATCACAGGCTGTGTGCTGGAGATCACCTCCCCTGTCACTTTTTTTTCTCTCCCTCGCTACTCTGGATAGAAACAAGTACACACTATAGAGGGATAGGCTTTGTTCAAATTTCATGTCTGAGGTTTACAACCACTGTAAATTACACAATAGCTTATTGATCCTCTTGATTAAACAAAAATAGGCTTATGATGATTTTGTGTTCTTCGTAGATGTGGATCCACTGACTCATGCTGCCTTGGGAGATGCCAGTGAGGTGGAGTTTGATGATTTTCAGGAGTACTCAGGAGAGGTGGAGGAACCTGCTCCAGACAGTGAGAACTCACCTGACAACAACCAGCCACGTTCAGGCTCCAGCACCACCGCCAGCAGCAGTCCAAGTACTGTCATCCATGGAACCAACACGGTGAGCTTGGACAGCTTGTCATATAAGCAAAACTTCACCCAAAAGGACTCCTTCACCCAGGTCCTAGAAAGCTAAGGGACCATTCATAAAGGGCAGAGTGGCCGACTGTGAAGCCACAAGGAGACACAGCCGGCTGTCCACAGTTCGTGTTACTAAACCCACAACCATAAAATCAGTCTGTATATGCAGTAAAACATGCTTGTTGTACTCACTGTGTAACCGAACGGTTAAACCCTCTGCATTGTGTAAAAACGCTGTTTGATGCCTTCTATTATTGTGCCGTATTGATCTTCTGATAGTACAGAGCCTTGGGGCAATCTGCACATGCTCAGTTTGGTGTGTATTGCTAGGGAGGTTTTTTTTCTTTTTCTTGGGAGAGTGCATGTGATCAGCACAGAGCCAATTGGCACTGTCCAGACAGAGGGTCAGGTGTCATGCAGCCTCATAGAACAGTCAGAGGAGAATGAAAACTCCTCCTACAAGCTTCAACCAGACACTGATAGAAGTCACAAGACTGTTATATACTGCTGATGAGAAAAGGTATTTAGCAGTTTATATTTACTAAAATAATTGCATTTCCTGTGTACTGCGGGAGACCAGATAGTAAATGCAGGGTCCCGGGTCTAGTAACACTTTAACATGCTGACCCTGGGGACTGAAGACCAGTGAAATACTGGTTTGGGTGAGGATGGCACCAGATCCCTGGACAGGTAAGTGTCCATTTTTTTATTTTTATTTTTTATTATTACTGTATTTATCGGCGTATAATACGCACCACAATTTTAAGAGGGGAGTTTAAGGAAAAAATGTTTTCACAGCCCCCTTTACAGTGCACAGCCCCCCCCCATCCATTATACACCCCCCCTATCCAGTACACATCCCCCCTATCCATTATACAGCCCACCCCATACATTATACAGCCCCCATCCAGTACATAGCCCCCCCATACATTATACATCCCCCCCATATATTATACAGCCCCCTCATACATTATACAGCCCCCCTCCCCAGTATACATCCCCCCCATACATTATACATCCCCCCCTCATACATTATTCAGCCCCCCTCCCCAGTATACATCCCCCCATACATTATACATCCCCCCCCTCCATTATACATCCATCATCCTGTACACGGCCCCCCTGCACTCCCAGGAGACCCCCAGTCTTCTGGGACAGCACTGCCAGCATACAGTTAAGAAAAAAATCACTGTCAGCCCCTTTCACACTGCTCCTCCTGTGTCACTCCTATTGCAAAACAAAGCTTCCATATACCTCAATGGCTCAGTTTTTTTCACTGACCTGGTCACATGACTGCTCTCCTCTGTTACACAGATGGTCATGTGACCGCTTTCCTCCTCCAATCAAAGCTACACTCCGAGGAGGTGGAGAGCAGCCAGAAAAAACGGAGCCATAGAGATGTTTACAAGCTTCGGTTTTACACTGACACTGACACAGGAGTAGCGGTGTAGAAGGGGCTGGCAAGTTACTTTTTTTTTTCTCAACTTCAGACCAAGCAGGGAGCGCTGTTCCAGGGCCAGGAGAGGTGGGACGGCCGGCCTGACACCCCCCCCCCCCCCCCCAATGGGTGGCTCCTGCTGCGGACCGCCCGATCCCTGCCCCTGTTGGTAAAACATGATATCGGCGTATAACACGCAGGCACTGTTTACCCTCTGTTTTTAGGGGGAAAAGGTGCGTGTTATACGCCGATAAATACGGTATTTATAAAGCAGCTACAGTATTTTGTAGCTGCTTACTTTTCATTTTGTTTCTAGGGTGAGGAACCACTTTTAAGCTACTGTGAGTTTATTACGGTACTGGACCTTGTTGGTAGTTTTATGTTCTTTTAGCCAAACTATTTAGAAGTAATCGGGACATGAGAATAGTGGTTGAGTGTTTGTTTTTTTTCTCCTGAATCAGAGTTGGACAGTTTGAAGGGTGGTCTTATTGTGCTTAGATAAAAGAAAAGATAATTTTCTCATGTTTAGTGTCCATGACTGTGAATCCAATCCCTTTTCTCTTTCTCCCAGTGCAAGATGGAAGCTTTAATTACTTTGCAGTGACTCCTATGCTCAGCTATATATAATTTTTGTCATTTATTATTTATGCTTTTTATTCATTCTGGACTTTACCAAATGTTCGAATGTAAACTGACAGCTTTGTATATGTAAGGGAAGGAACCTTGTTGTACTGTAATTCTGTCTAGTCAGTATTTACTGCAGTTTATCCTGCTTTAATAAATGGTTCGTATTGTGAATGCTTGCACAAATTAAGTCTTAACCATCCTCCTTTCAGCAAGAATCTGCTGACTCTGCCGAGCCGGATGAGAAGGTTTTGGGGTCGCTGCAAAATCACTTGCCCACACTGGCACCTGCGTTTAACCGGCTGGCAATGGAACGCCGTGAGAGTGAAGCATCTGTTGGTGGGGGTGAAGCACGAAGGCGCGAGTATGACAATCCCTATTTTGAGCCCCAGTATGGATTTCCACCAGAGGAGGAGAATGAAGAACGGGAGGAGAGTTATACACCCATGTTTAACCAGACTGTTAATGGCACCCGGTGAGAACCAATGTCTAGACTTCCTACCTGATGATTTTATTTTGTATAATCCAGGAACCCTGTGCTTCATTTTTGGCACACTGTGCTATATTAAATCTCAGCCAGTTACTGTGGTCGGGAACTAACTGCGACATTTGACAGTGTAGTGAGAGGCAGGGCTTGATATTAAAGTCTTATTTTTTTAATTTAAAAATAACAAACAAATGTTATACTTGCCTGCTCTGTGCAGTGGTTTTGCACAGAACAACCCTGATCCCCCTCTTCTCCCTCCGCTGATGCTTTTGGCCCCTCTCTCCAGCTTGCTCTGTGTGAACCCGAGTCCTTGCTCTGTATGTCCACTTAGACGCAGAGCTTTAACTTGTCCCTCCCCCTCTCTCTCATTGGCTCACTGGCTTTGACAACAGCGGGAGCCAATGGTGCACGACTGCTGTCTCAGCCAATGAGGGAAAGTGCCGCACAGCCAAAATTCTCGTGCATCGTCGCTGGATCGAGATGGGGCTCAGGTAAGTATAAGGGGGCTGCTGCACACAGAAGATTGTTATCTTAATGCATGAAAATGCATTAACTAAGATAAAAAAACCTTCTGACTTTAGAACCACTTTAATGGCAGGAGCCTGGGAATATTTATTTCATGACATGAAAAGCTGAAAGAGGTTCTAATCCTTATAAAACTGTCGACAGTTTGCGCAGCACTTTACAAATAAAGAGGAGACTGTAAAGCTATTGCTATTCAAAATTATATTTTAAAAAGCTGTGGCTGTAATGCCGCGTACACACGATCGAAAACTCCGACAACAAAACCGTGGATTTTTTTCTGACGGAATGTTGGCTCCTAACTTGTGTTGCATACACACGGTCACACAAATCTTGTCGGAGATTCCGACCGTCAAGAACGCGGAGACGTACGACAAGCAGGGATCAATGAAGTTCAATAGGCAGTTCGGCTCTTCTGCTTGATTCTGAGCATGCGTGTTTTTTTGCGCGTCGGAATTGCATACAGATGATCGGAATTTCCGACAAGAACTTTTTCTGTGGGAAAAATAGAGAACCTGCTCTCAATCTTTTGTTGGCGGAAATTCCGACAGCAAATGTCCAATGGAACCTACACAGGGTCGGAATTTCGACCAAAAGCTCACATCTGTACATTTGTTGTCGGAATTTCCGATCGTGTGTACGCGGAATTAGACTCGTCAGTCACTGTATTCAAGTAAGGAACACTGGGCTTCAGCAGTTTCCTATACAATGTAATCAGACATAAAATATGAACAAAGCATATCTATGAATGAGGGAAAGGGAAGCACTCACAATGCCACATCCGTTGGATAACTTGGAAAAGCCTGAAAAGATAGCTCAAGAATAGAGATACCTGGGGGTCGGACTTTGAAGGCAAAGACACATGAGATAAACAAAAAAATATTTTATTTATAAAAGACAAGACAGTAACTATAGTAGAAAAAATTGATTAAAACACTGTATACGAGATGATTGTACAGATGTGGTCCCTGTGTGCGTCTACGCGTTTCGCCATGAGGCTTCTTCAGGACGAACAGAGATAGTAAGAAAACACGCCTTACTATCTTGGGAGCAGGAGGGTATAATGTATATTATCCCTTGGTCAAAAAGTTTTTTGTATATAATATTTTATAAGCAGGCCCAGAACCGTTGTAGTGAGCGCAGGAACAATTCACATCTCGCAGAAAAACAGGATGAAATTTCAGGTCCTGCTGTCTCCTGGGGACATCTGCATGTTATATTATCTGTGGCCACTAGGGCTTGGTCTGCTTTCTGCTTATAATTCTGGCTGGATCTAAGGGATCTACTTGTTTCCCATACATGCTTGGTTGCATTACTTTGTTAGCCTCAATTTTGCTCACTGATGTCCCCATGCAGTCTTTTTCTGCATACAGATTGCTATTTCAGCTGGTACGCTGAGTCTTGAGGTCTTCGTCTCTAGCTGTCTTTTGCTCTAGGAAGCACCTGAAATTTCATCCTGTTTTTCTGCGAGATGTGAATTGTTCCTGCGCTCACTACAACGGTTCTGGGCCTGCTTATAAAATATTATATACAAAAAACTTTTTGACCAAGGGATAATATACATTATACCCTCCTGCTCCCAAGATAGTAAGGCATGTTTTCCTACTATCTCTGTTCGTCCTGAAGAAGCCTCACGGCGAAACGCGTAGACGCACACAGGGACCACATCTGTACAATCATCTCGTATACAGTGTTTTAATCAATTTTTTTCTACTATAGTTACTATCTTGTCTTTTATAAATAAAATATTTTTTTTGTTTATCTCATGTGTCTTTGCATTCAAAGTCCGACCCCCAGGTATCTCTATTCTTGAGCTATCTTTTCACGCTTTTCCGAACAAAGCATATCCTTCCATAGTGTGTATTCGTCTCAATTAAAGCGGTAGTAAACTGCAGGAAAAAAATTAAAAAAACTTCCCCTGCAAGGCAATGTCATAATGCGTTAGTATGCATCCCATACTAGCACATTATGAGAGACTTGCCTTAAAATAAAGCCCTTCAGCGACGTGCTGTTACCGTTGCCAAGGCTTCCATTATCACTCCGTCTTGCTTCCGGGTTCGTGGCCACCAGCTATGTGACGTCACTCCAGCGCTTGTGCGCAGGAGTCGCTGTTTACGGCATAGCCTCTAAAGGTCAGGCACGGTATGCCGGACCTTCAGAGTGCATGCATCGGTGATGTCACCGGCTGCATGCAGTGTGAATATCTCCTAAACCGTGAAAGTTTAGAAGATATTCAAAGTACCTACCAGAAAGCCTTATTATAGGCTTATCTTCAGATACAAGTGGTAAAAATGTGCTTACTTCCACTTTAAGTGCACAAAGTGTCCTTTCTGTCTACTGCTTCGTTCCTCTGCTATCAGCATAAGTCACTTCTGACAAGTTTTCCTGACACCAAGAGAAAAATGGTGACAGGAGGGATCTCCAGCTGACTGACGGCCTCAGCTCTATTCCTGTATAATGTGTGAAGGGGGTGCGTCCCTTCCCTTCAATCGGCTCTCAAAGCTCTACTCGCTGAGCTGTGCAGAGTGTAATTTCAGCTCTCCGCCCCCTTGTTTTCTGACAGCTCAGACAAGCTTTATAAATTCTACACTTTTAGAGGATTTAGAGAAGAGAAGACTGCAGATAAACAGGTACAACTTGTGTAGGAAGATTTGTTTCTTCTCTGCGTATCGCCTGAGGCTAGTCATTTTAAAGGGTTTACAACCACTTTTTCGTTTTTTTTTTTTTTTTTCCTTTTTGCTTCATCTACTCACTACTGTGTTTTCTGTGTTAGGTCCCAGAAGCCTTTGCTTCGCCCTAATAGCCTTAAGCTGCCCAGCGATTCTGATGCAGAAACAGACTCTCGAGGGAGCTCCCCCACCTCAACGGTTTCCAACAATAGCAGCAATAATGATGGCTTTGGGGGCATCATGTCTTTTGCCAGTAAGTTTTATTTTTTTTTTTTATTTTTTTTCTGCTGCGAAAACAGTAAAATAAATCTAGATTGTACATGGTTTCTCTGTAATAACTGTGGAAGAGATAAAAAGCCCTCCCTTGTTCAGAATCTTCATGTGCATAGTTCTCTCTCATGGGGCTGAGCTCAGTATTGCTGCGAAAGGGGGGTGCACTGTGCATGCGAGTTTTGAACGAGGGGGGCATGTTCGCTCCTGTGATGCTGGGAACAAGCACTCAATGCATGCAGTGCTTTAGCAACAAAGCAGAAATGAAGAATGCTAACAATTTTTTGGACAGGCTTCAGAGGTTCCGCAAATGGCTTGCAGGTATGGCAATTACATTAAACATAATTTTAAAATTCTGCAAAGTGTTTTTAACCTACTGGTACCCCACGACTGCCTAGTCAGTTTAAATCCAATATGAACTTGGCTTTTAAAGCTTGCATGGGTGTTTACCATTTCTTTACTCTTCTCAAAGCGAAGGACAGGGCTCTTGGTGTAGTTGAATTTTAATAATAAGGCAGCCTTGCCCTAAGAATAACCCTTGTCTCCTTTTCCAGGTAATCTGTATAAAAGTCATAGTAGTACCTTCAGTCTGTCAAGCTTGACGCTTCAGACCAAGAGTGGCCGAGAAAAAGTGACCCCATTTCCAAACTTTAAAGGTAAGCATCCTTTTAGAATAAGGATAGCATAAGGAAGTAGTCTATAACCCAGCTTGTAAGGTAAGTACCTAGGACTTTGGGTCAGGAAATGCATAGACAGAGGGCAGTTTTCTACGAAGGTAAGTGTTCTCATCTGGAAATGTGGATGTTGGAATGAGATTGGTTGTAATGTAACTGTAGTGTTTGGGATTCTCATGTTACATTAATCATTCCATTATCTCATTTATCTCTCCCTGGTTTTATTTGTAGACTTGGAATTTGCTTATATGTGTAGTCAAGTGTAATCACTATTGTGCTTTTTTGTTTTGTTTTTTTGCCACTTTTTTTTTTTTTTTATCTGCTGCATGCTCCGTCCACTTGGGGTCAAAGACCAGCAGAAAGTGGCAGGGGAATTAGGAAAAGGTTGGTATCGATTATTTTGTGATCTTGAGCTTTCAGAGGTTTCCAAGATCACGTCCACTTTTGTGTAGCGATAGTGTGCTTGTTTTACCATATGTAGGTGTGCTGTTGTGTGAAGGTTGTTTGGATTAAGTTACAGGGGTCCCCATACCTGGTTTCTGTGTGTGGCTTGTCTCAACCCGTTGTGCAGCTGTTCTTGCAGTATAACACATGGTTATATCTTCAGCATGAAATAAAAAAAGGGCTCCCTGCCATGAATAGGATGTTTTTCTTTTAAACCATTCTCACATTTTGGGTAACCATTAGTTTGTGATTTTAGATTTATCCTGCAATGTAACCTACTGGTAGAAGCTGGTATTGCAGTGGTACCTTCCAAAGACATTGGTACCCTATGGGGCTTATTCAAAAACTGGAGAACAAATGATGAACTCTCAAAATTTTACACAAAACCCAAATATTCTGTTTGGTGTTTTATTTGTGCAGTGTAGATCTATAAACACATTTAAGTTAACTTTGGTTTGATTTGTATAGTGTGGGACACACGCAGGTATTGCAGGTACAGGGTTACCATTGGCCATCTCATTTGCCATTTCATTAGTTGGGTTTGTGGGATCTGCCCCTTCGTTTCACCTTGCAGGATGAGGTTTAAAAATTCCAAACAGTAAGTGTCCACACCTAGTCGAATATATTGAGACATACAGACGGGGAGGTACACTGTGGCTAATATTTCTGGACACCTGGCCATCACATTTTATACTTTTAGCTTTTTTGATATCACATTTCAAGTCCTGTAGCACAGCATAAAGCACCGAGCCATCTATCTCTACTGACGAACATTAGCATAGAAAGACATTTTTTACAGTTCTGCATTGTCAACCTTGGGGCAACACTTTGGGGAAAGCCTTTTTTATTTTCTGACCTAAATGCACCCCTGTGTACAAAGGCAGTTCTATAAAGACGTGGTTTGGTGAATTTTCCATGGAGGAACTTGAGCACTGACACCAACCCTACTGAACTGAAATGCCAATTGTAGGCCACGTCTTCTCATCCAATATCAGTACGTGACCTTGGCTTTTTTTTTTGTTTGAATGGGCACACATTCTCACAGACACAATCCAAAATTACCCAGAGTGGATGTCCTTTGTAGCTGCGAAAGGAGGCCAATTTTATATTAATGCCTGTGGTTTTTGGAATGGATTGTGCAATAAACTTGTACAAAATTGGCTATATAATCTATCGGGGGTCAACAAATTCAGGCACCGTATACTCCAGGTTAGGAGCCAAGCGGCAGATTGGGGGAGCTAGTGAGCCATATACTGCCTTTTTAGCACACTAGGTATTCGTTCAGAAATGTAGGCACCAGGTGACATTTTTGTAGGTACCCCAACAAAGTTGTCCTGCCCTGCCATTTCTAGTGCTAAATATGGAGGACATTTAGTTCCAGAAATCAAGTATCAGGGTAATAAGCCATTACACAGCTTAGGCTAGGGCTTGCATTGATGTGTCTAGCGCATCCCTATGTTGTTGCTGTCTACCCTGTAGTTTTCTCTGCAGAACCAGCTATTCTATGTTAGAAAAAAAATCCCTGTAGGAGTCTTTTAGGGATTTAGATGTTTGACTGATTTGATTGGTTGCCACTAACCTTGCATTTTTCGTCCCAGTATTTGGGCTAAATACTATAATGGAGATAATTGCAGACTCCGGTCCCGCCCCTGCAGAAGGTGGGTGCCTGTAGCATGAGTTCTGCATGTTAATCCACTCCTAGCATCCTCTCTACCATCCTACCATTTTGTGCTTCTCGTTGATCACCATTTCTCACACACAGTGCCTTGTGCTCATCCACTTGTTGTGGTTGTTTTATAGATTTGGTCACATGACCGCATTATCAGGCATCCATGTTTCTTACAGGTCATGGGTAGCCGGGATAATTCCCCCACCCATGTGCTTTCTACCCTTTTTTGCTCTTTTAATAATTTGGTTCTGAGCGGTGAATTTGAAATTGACCAGAACTCCGTGGGGCTCACTGATTACAATATGTGAAGAAAGAACTGTCAGTGTTGCCCATAGTAACCTAAAGCTCTTTCTTTCTGACAGTATGGAAGGGAAAACACAAATTCAAACAGCTCTGGAAAACTTATTTCTTTTCCACTGCATTACACCAGCTTCAACTTAATGCGTTAGTCAGAGTAAACCATCCATGACGAAGTGGAACTAAACTCCCTGCAACAATCCCTTTTTTTTTTTAAACCCTTATTCACAAATGCTTAAAATTTTTATTCAATTTTTTTACCATTTAACTTTTTTTGAGCTGCATCACTGTTGTCCCAAAAGGAGGTGGGTTACTAAGCCGGGCATCGAAAGTGACAATCTACGAGAAGCTAGCAGAGTTGCCGCCACGTGTGACCATATGTGCCGCTGGTCTCTGCCAGGTCCTAGATACCTGGAAGACACCGGCAGTGCAAAGGCGCATATGCCAGGGCTTTTAGGATGGAGTGAGGGGGAAGGCCATACATGCTTTAACCAGTTAGTCTTTCCTTGCTGGGCGGAAGCCCAACGATTGTTGCTGCTGGGACCTACTGCCATTTTGAGAGCTGATGATTTGATCTCTTTAGTAGAGGGGTGTTGGCATTTTTTTCCCACTCTAACAGCTGTAACCGGTACATCAGCCAGTGCTTAATAAAATATAATTCCCAGATACAGTGGCACCTCGGATTGCGAGTAACGCGGTTAATGAGCGTTTCGCAATACGAGCACTGTATTTTTTAAAATCCTGACTTGGTTTGCGAGTGTTGTCTCGCAAAACGAGCAGGATTCAAGCCACAGCGGTGTGTCGTACCGCGTTTGGCCTGAGGTGGGGGTGCGCCGGAGACATTTGGAAGACCTTGGAAATACTCTGTTCCCGAGCCTTTTCGAGTTCAGCCGAGCTGTCCTCGGGCCTTTCCGATCGTTTCTGAGACTCTTCAGCGCCCCCCCCCACCTTTGGCCACATGCGTTATTGCATGCCATTGAAGTCATCGGGAACAAATAATTTTAGTTTCCATTAACTTCTATGGGGAAACTCTCTTTGATATGCAAGTACTTGAATTACGAGCATTCTCCTGTAATGGATTATGCTCGTAATCCGAGGTTCCACTGCATACTGTCTCTTGCTAATCTTAAAACTGCTCCCTTCCCCCTCCTAACACCTATAATTAACCTATGTAAGAAAGATCTGTATACTTGCCTATTGCCTGGCCGCTCTGTGTCATGCTGGGCCAGTCTGTGTCATGTGATCTCCCCTGTGTCAGCCAGTGCAGGCTGCAGGGGAGAGGAAAGAACGTTTGACAAAGGCCTAAATACTTGAGCGGTGACATCACCGATAGGCGTACTATTGTCAGTGGTTCCTCCTTTTCTCATGATGCTGCCGCAAGCTGTAGTAGAGTGTACTCTACTAAGTGTAGTAGATTAGTAATAAAACATAATTAAAAGACAAATAAGTAACTCACAGAAGTGGAGTAAGAGTAGGCATATCACATATAAGGTCTCTGTGTCATCCCAATTTGGATTGCCGTCGGGTGTGGATGCCGCCGGGCGCTCTGGGTCCCAGGGCTTCAAGTCTGACGCGGTTCCTCTTCTGTCGGTGGACGTGGGGAAGTGAGACCAACAGGCGCACGTTCGAAGCATGCACGCTCCTTCCCCAGGCTTGTGATGCTAGGTAAGTATGCAGATCTTTCTTCCATAGGTTAGATGGCAGAGATGTTAGGAAGGGGTAGGGATCAGTTTTAATATTGGGTAGTTTCCGGTATACTACTTTAAAATGTAAACCTAAATGAACACACTGTAGTAAGCTGTGTCTGTCAGGAGCCGCTAATCGCAATGTATCTATCAAAAACCTGAAAGCAGAAAAGTTTTGTTAAGTATTTCCTGTTCTATCTATTTTCTCTAAACCCATGATCAAAAATGAAAAGTTTTGCAGCCTACTTATTATTCCTTGAATGTGGAGGTTGCATTTGCTTACTTCAACCATTTTTTCCTTTTTTTATTTATTTATTTTTTCTTACACCTGGTGATTATTTCAGTTAGTGTTCTGTTGTAGGGTGCCAATGTTGGGAAAAACTGGGTTACCCCCCCCCCCCCCTGTTTTCTTTTCTATTATATGTGAGGAAAGTGCTCTGTTGTCCACAGAGATAGCTGGAAACAATGGAAACAGCAGAGGCAAAGGGCACAGGAAGTTATCGGCTCACAAGATTTTGGAGGGATCAACAGGTTTTTTTTTTTTTTTGTGCACTTATCAAATAAACATAGCTACACATTCCTTCCTCTCCGTCCTGCAGCAGTATAGCTATATTGTGAAAAAAAAGATGATTATCATCATTGGGTAAGGCTTACTGCAGGTCCTGGAGGGCAGTTTAGATTCTACCTCGGAGAGCAGCAAGATTTGACTTATTCCAAGTATGGGAGCTCACTGTTAGGCTGCATTCACACTTCAGCTTTTTGAATGGCGGGCAGATTTGCCACGATTTGAAATCGTGGGACTCACATTTGAGATGCCATTGTTTTGAATGACACCTAAACTCATGGTGTGGGTCTGCCGTGATTGTCGCGCGATAGATTGCGATGCAATCGCAGCAACCCACATCGCGCGAAGCATGTTGCCCAAAAGTAGTTCCTGAACTTTTTTTGAGCGATATGCTTCACGTGACGCAGGTTGCCATGATTGCAGCAGACCCGCACTGCGATTTTAGGTGTCATTCAAAAGAATGGCATCTAAAATGTGAGTCCCGTGATTTGTTATTCACACATCGCCGCTTTCAAATCGTGGGCAGAATCGCGGCAAAAAGTGTGAATGCAACCTTAAAGGTACAAGCACAACATGGGTAGTGATTGCAGTACAACTTGGCCATCTGCACTGAAAAATCTTCATAGGTGTCTCGGGGGCAACACACAGTTGTTTCAGGATCTTTGATAGGGAAGGGAATACTGTGTGTTCATGGAAAGGAGAAATCTGGATTTTTAAATTCACCTCTTAGTGCTTTTTTCCTATGCTGTACCTTTTCACTTTCATTCTCTCTAGATTTTTGTCACTCTAGTATATTGTTGAATGTCTGTGATTTTCCATCTTCATTTCTTCCTTTGCAGCCAGCACCAGGCGTGCTCTGGTAGACCAAAAATCCTCTGTTATAAAACACAGCCCTACAGTAAAGCGGGAATCTCCTTCCCCACAGGGTAGAGCGAACAATTCCAGGTAAGACTATACTTACTTTTATGGAAACCTTTATTCTGTACTTAAAGGAGCACTATACCTTTTTTTTTTTTTGCTTAAAAATAACAAACATGTTATACTTACCTCCACTGTGCAGCTCGTTTTGCACACAGTGGCCCCGATCCTGGTCTTCTGGGGTCCCTCGGCGGCTGTCTTGGCTCCTCCCCGCAAGGACTCCACACCTTAATGCGAGTGAGCTCGCATGGTGTGGAGTGATTGCGGGCGCGCTCCCGTGATACAGCGGCGGCCATAGCCGCCGACTGTATCACTCGGCCCCGCCCCCCGGCGTGCCGCGTCATTGGATGTGATTGACAGCAGCGCCAGCCAATGGCTGCGCTGCTTTCAATCTATCCAGTGTAGCCAATCGGCGGCCAGGCAGAAAAACGAAGAGGATGACGGGGACGAGCATGGGACTTTCGAGGGGCCAGGTAAGAAAAACGGGGGCTCGGGGGGGGGGCGGTATTGTCGAATGTTTTTTCACCTTAATGCATAGGATGCATTAAGGTGAAAAAACATGTAACTTTACTACTCCTTTAAAGAGGAACTGCAGTCTGCTCACATAATTTGTAATAAAAATATCTTTGCCTTTTCTGAAGCTTCCCTCCAACCACTTTGCATATTATTTTATATATACTGTGATTCTGTACTTGCTAAATATGCTGCAGAAATCTCCCTCCACTGAGTCTGGCTGCAACCATTTTAACTGTGGGCAGCTGAAGCTGCTGCCTGTTCACTTCCTGGAATTACACAGACGCACAGACGCACACCTCCAACCCTGCAGCTCTCATTGGCCCTCTTCTGACTCGCCTCCTCCCCCCTTCCTGGCAAACTCTCACAAGAGTGAAAGAGAGCTGTACATGGTGTCATAAGCCTAGGCTAATTACCAGGCAAGAAACAGGGAGTGGGCTGTATAAGGTATTTACTGGCAGAAATTTTTTTTTTTACTATTCAAAGTTAAAACGAGATTTAATTGCTGGAAAGATGAAAAAATTACTGAAGTTCTGCTTTAAAATCTTTATATAAAAAAGGATGTAAAGAGACACCGGTATACAAGTAATAACAGTGGGGGTCGCAAATATTCAAAAGAGTTTTGACAGTGGCTGACAAGTGTACACTGGTCGTCTTATTGTAATAAGATGGATTGATATATAAATTTATATTGCGCCAAATACTGTCTTGGAGGACTGCAACTAAGCACGCTGTACCATAAATTCACCAATCAGCCTTGGGGAAAAAAAAAAAAAACACTTTAGAAAAAGGGAGGAGAGAAAAAAAAAGAAGGAAAGGCTCACGAGAGGAGTAGAAAAACAAAGTTGACGTTAATTATTACAGATTTTAATGTCTCTACATCCGTAGTTAGGAAAAAGCGTTTTTAAAAAGGTGGGTTTTTAATTGCCTTTTAAAAAGAGCTTGGGGCATTGGGAGACGGAGATGGTCGGGGAGTTGGTTCCAAAGAGCCGCGCCCATAGTCTGCATTCGTCGACCTCCCAAGGATTGGAGACGGGCAGGTGCTTGTATGATCCTATTTTGAAGCCCTGACCGCAATGCTCTAATTGGTGTGTAATGGGGGGCCATTTCCGTGAGATAGAGTGGGCCCAAGCCCCAATATGCTATAAACATCAGATGGATATTTTATTCTAGGTGACGAGAGAAGCTATACTTTTTGCCACTGGAATTATTTTTGTAAAAGTGGACAATTTTATAAAATGATGAGGTGAGTGTCTCTTGATAGGCTATCAATGTTTTCAGATGAGTTGGGTGACATTGTCATTGTATATGTGGGTGCCATCTGCAGCTGCAGGCATCATTCTGGTATAACCCCCTAAAGCCGAGGCCGCATATATGCGTACAGTCGGCGCGAAGGGGTTAAAGTTTTGGAATGGCCAAACCAGAGCTCAGACCTGAATCTCATTGAAAATCTGTGGAATGATCTGTAGAGGGCTGTGCAAAGGTTATGCCCTCGCAATCTGACAGATTTGGAGTGTTTTTGCAAAGAAGAGTGGGCCAATATTGCCAAGTCAGGATGTGCCATGCTGATAGACTCATACCCAAAAAGACTGAGTGCTGTAATAAAATCAAAAGGTGCTTTAACAAAGTATTAGTTTTAAGGGTGTGCACACTTATGCAACCATGATATTTTACTTTTTTATTTCCCTCCGCCTAAAAGATTTCAGTTTGTTGTTCAACTGAGTTTTACAGTTTATAGGTCACATTTAAAGGTGGAAAAAGTTCTGAAATGATTTATCTTTGTCTCATTTTTTTACATCACAGAAACCGGACATTTTACCGGGGTGTATAGTCTTTTTATATCCACTGTATCTATGGTTGGCTTTAAAGTGGAAGGAAAGTCAAAACCTACATAAGCTTAAATCTATTCCCACACCCATTCTAAGCCTATTCTATCTACCCTGTAAAAGGAAAGATGTCTATACTTACCTTTTCTAAAGTCAATCCGGTCACTTAATCACTCCAGTGGTCAATTTCAGTGAAGAGGAGAGATCCCAGACAACGGCCGCAGAGCCTATGATTTAACGTCACCTATAGGCTTACTATGGGGTATCTGTTGTCGGCTGTCCCACCTCTACACTGAAGCTGGTGCAGGGACCCAATCATGTGACCGGACCAGAGCAGCTTCAGAATAGGTAAGTATAGACATCCTTCCTTTTACAGGGTAGATGGAATAGGCTTAGAATGAGGATGGCAGTAGATTTAGGTATAGTTCGATTTTGACTTGCCTTCTATTTAAATTTTTTGTATTCCGTGTCTGACCGGTGTCTGTCTGTTTTATTTTTTTATTTTGACTTTCCAGTGAGAACCAGCAGTTTCTGAAGGAGGTGGCAATAGGTGTCCTAGAGGGGCAAGGGGTAGGCTGGCTGAACATGAAAAAAGTGCGTCGCCTTCTGGAAAGTGAGCAGCTGCGCGTTTTTGTCCTGAGCAAACTGAACCGGACCATACAGACAGAAGAAGACGCTCGCAATGATGTAATCCAGGAAGTGGTCAGTTTACCATCACTTTTGTCTTTCTTTT
Organism: Rana muscosa; assembly: GCA_029206835.1. Classification (NCBI taxonomy): domain Eukaryota; kingdom Metazoa; phylum Chordata; class Amphibia; order Anura; family Ranidae; genus Rana; species Rana muscosa. The sequence goes on along the minus strand of CM055119.1, from coordinate 161,902,517 downwards.
TTTTTCTTTTTTTTAATAACCTGTAAATGTCAATCTTCCTTTTATGTACAAATGTATCTGGTAGAAATTTGAGAACAATATGGGAAAAATGTAATACTGTTATGTATAGACTTTCAGGTTAAAGTAGAGATGAAGTTCTACTGTAAGAAACCGTGAGCAAGCAGGCATTTTTTGCAGGAGAGAAATGGACGTCTCTTCTGCAATGAAATAAATTCCTCTACCTGCTAACTTGCTGTCTTCAGTGCAGTCTCTGAGTGCTGGGATGACTAGCTCTTGTACATGTGCAGAAGTGATGTCATATCCCAATGGCCAATGAAGATGCCCGAAGACAAGCACTCGGAAAGAGATACTGGATCTGGCGAGGGACTGTTGGACAGGTGAGTATTGAGCCTTTAGTTCTGCTTTTACATTCCAGGTCATCAAAAAAAAAAAAAAGTGTGCAGAGTCTTTAAGTTGGTTTTCCCTAAAAAGCATCTACATCCTTTGTAGGAAATCCTGTCCTCTGCCCGCATGCTGTAGAGAGAGACCCTTACGTTGTGTGGAAGCAGTGGTCTCAATGCAGAGGTCTAGCACATCCCTTGCTGAGTCAGAGCCAGAGTTCACAAGTTGACAAAAATCATGAGCATTAGCTCCTATACGATTTTAATATATACAGTATATTGAATGGACTGCTTATGTAGTACCTGACACTACATAGAGAGCAATGTACAGAGGTGGTGGAATCAGAATAAAGTGTGTAGCCAACTATAGAATGGTATTGTAATATGCCTTTCAGTAGTTCATTCTTTTCTCTGTGTCATTTTGTAGGAAATAAGCAGGAAAGTATACAAGGGCATGCTAGATATCCTGAAGTGTACGGTATCCAGCCTAGAACAATCTTATGCCAACGCAGGGCTGGGGGGCATGGCTAGTGTCTTCAGTCTATTGGAAATTGCTCACACGCATTATTACAATAAAGGTATGTTCTACTGTATATGTGTACTGATTAGCAGGGTAGTGTGTTCTTGTGCAGTGTGTTTTTTTTCTTTTTTCTTTCTTTTTTTTTTTATATTGAAGGTGCTTTTTGTTATCTAGACTGTTCTATTAACACTGGTGTACAATCTACTAAATAACATTCACTTTTTTTTCCCCTTCTGATTCTATACCTTTTACATCATTTATTTTTGTCTTTATATTTCTACCTCACTGTCCCTCAATCTCCTTCTCCTTTCTTGTATGTTCTTCACTCTCTTTAAGAATCTGAGAAAAGGAAGCACAGTCCTTCTGCCGATGGCACTGTGACGCCCGTGTCTAGGGATTCTGTCACCATTCAGCGAGGAGAGCCTAGACCCACTCCCCAGCTGCCCCCCCAGCAGCTCCTTCCCCGCCCATCGGGCTCCGCGGTCCGGGGGGCACGGGAGTTTGATACACGGAGTCTGAAGGAAGAGAATTTTGTGGCCTCCATTGGTGTGTATAGATCAGAAGCAAAGAGTACATGAGGCAAATCTCTCGGGGTATCACCACATCTCCCACCACTGACATCACTGCTCTCTCCTTGCAGCACCCCATTATCGTCCTCTGTTTCACCTCATGGTCACACTGTCCTTCAAGGTTCCTTTTTGTCTGTCCTATAACTGTAATCTCCACCTTCCTGGTAACTAGACAAGACCTATTGAATCCGTGTTTAATTGTTAGATGGAAAAACAAGTGGGCAGGTAGCTGAAAAATGCATGGTCTATACCAAGAGAAATCGTGGATACAGTTTAAAACACCCAGGCTGTAATATTGGGGATAATGTGAATGCCTTAATGTGTTGTCTGTTTTCGGTATTCTTTCTAAAAGATCAATTGTCCTCCAGGTACTCCAGCATCTTCTGCATTGCGTCAGTGAGTAGATTTTACAAATTAACCGTGTGGAATCTTGCACAGTTGCTGCTGCAGCACCCTGGATAAGGATGTGATGGCCTTGGGACCTCAGATCAACCATGTCGTCTTTATTTGGCAAGCCATAGATTATGCAATCTTTCCTTCAACCATAGGTTGAAGGAAAGTTTATAAACTGATACTTGTAGGAACCTCAGACAGCCTGTACTACCGTAGTATTTATGGGAAAATTGCGCCTGGTGATCTAATTGTAATTGTTACTAGTTGACATAACGGCATCACTCATAATAATATGTACACACCATAAAATCAAATAAATAAATAAAAAAGGTTGCGCTGTCAGAATAGTGTGAGAGATATATATATATATATATATATATATATATATATATATATATATATATATATATATATATATATATATAAAAGTATTTCCTCAATGTATTATCAGAGGATATGAACCATTAAGTCCTTTACATAACCCGAAACACATTATATGTTTAAAGTGATGCAAGTCTCCAAACACCAGTTAATCCTTGGGTATAAAAAGGGTGGTGTCCTTCCAATTAACGACAAGTGTGTCACCTCATGCTCCCCAAGGGATAGATGAGAGAAAAATATCGTCTTACCAGATAATAAGACCTTTCAAGGCCTATACCCCTCACTTGAGGTATAAGCCGGCTCAACTGTTCAGCCTGTTGACGCCAGTGATGCATATATCGATCAGACCCGATCATGCAGTAAACCAGAAGGAAGAGGAAACAAACTCATTGCCCAGCATTCAATTAAAAACACAAGAGTTTAATAGCAAATCTACTTTTAGCAAAGTTACACAGGCATATCGGAAAAACATCAGTCAGACACTCCACGAGTACTAAGACGTCGCTGCTATTCTTTGCCTTGCCTGATGCATGTTTTGTTCAATAGAACATCTTCTGTGAGGAAGTAGTGCCCTAGTTCATTGAGAACTACAAGCTGTCAGTCACAATGGCTGTGTCAGGGTCACCTGTGGCCAGGTGACAGATGCACACCGTAGGGGGACAGGAGTGCACCGCGAGGTAGTGAACCCTATGGCTGGCTTCTGTGGATAGGAAACTGGGTGGTTGTGGAAAGCGGGACCAGAGGAGCACAACCGGGATCCCAACGGAAGCGAGAGCCAAGATTCCCCAGGGCGCGGAGTCTAAGACCCAGCTGGTCTTCTCCAGGGCCTCTAGTGGTGAGGATGTTACGCTGCAGGCTGGGACCAGGTCGCGGCCCCTGGAGTTTCCTAGCTCACGCCCCGTAGGATAAGGGGAAGCAGCAGCACACGATAGAGAGAACCGAATAACAAGCCGAAGGTCAGGGGCCACAAGCAGACAAGGATAACGAAGAACGAGCCGAAGGTCAAGGGTCACGAGCAGACAGGGATGGTCGGGGACAAGCCAATAACGTAACAGAGAGACAGACGTAGCACACGGCAGGCAGGAACCCAAACACACAATGCCTAACAAACACGTTGATCAGCAAAGCAGGCTTGCAGTGCACAGGTTAATATAGTGTTCAGTGATAGGGCCTGGGGTGGAGTCAGGCTGGGAGGAGATTATAAAGGAAGCCAGGTGAAGGAGGTCTGGTCTCTAGATGAACACATGAGGAGGAAGGTAAGATGGCAGACAGACATTAATGCATATCCATGACAGTACCCTCCCTCTTACGAGGCCTCCCCCTTCCCCGCCTGGGCCCAGGTTTAGAGGGAAACTTCAGATGAAACTCCTTTAACAGACGAGGTGCAAAGACCTCAGATGCAGTGATCCAAGACCTCTCCTCAGGACCAAACCCTTTCCAATGAACGAGGTACTGAAGAACGCCTTTACAGAGTCGGGAGTCCAGAATTTGACTGATCTCGTACTCCTGATTATCCTCAGAGACAGGCGCCACGGTAGGAAGAGGACGAGAGAATTTATTGAGGACTAAAGGCTTTAGAAGAGCAACATGAAAGGAGTTAGTGATTTTAAGGCTCTTAGGAATCTGGAGTTTGAAACAAACCGGATTCAGTTTAGCAGTTACCGTGTATGGACCGATGAATCGTGGAGCAAACTTCAGAGAAGGAACTCGGAGCTTGATGTTCCTGGTAGAGAGCCAGACTTTGTCCCCTGGCTGAAGAGAAGGCGGTTTACGCCTGCGGCGGTCGGCAAAGCCTTTGAATTTTTCAGCAGCTGCCCGGAGGGAATCATGAACGTGACCCCAAACGGAATTGAGAGACTCCTGAACCGAAGCCAAAGCTGGAATGTCTGGAGAACAGATCATAGGAAGAGGAAGTTGAGGGTGTTTTCCATAAACTGTGAAAAAGGGTGTCTTCTGCGAACTGGTATTCACATGATTGTTATGGGAGAATTCTGCCCACGGGAGTAGAGAGGACCAATCGTCATGGTGAGAAGACACAAAGGTGCGAAGAAAGACCTCTAACTCCTGATTAACCCTCTCAGTCTGTCCATTGGATTGGGGATGGTAAGAAGAAGAAAAATCCAAGACAATATTGAGGGATTTGCAAAAGGCTCTCCAAAAACGAGACGTGAATTGGACTCCCCTGTCGGAAACAATATGAGAAGGGACCCCATGTAGGCGGAGAATTTCTCGAATGAAAATGGGAACCAAGGCAGGGGCAGAAGGAAGACCAGGAAGAGGAACAAAATGAGCCATCTTGGAGAATCGATCGATTACCACCCAAATGACTGTATTATTCTCAGACAGTGGGAGATCGGTGATAAAATCCATGGCAATATGGGCCCAGGGTTCCTTAGGAATAGGCAAGGGCATGAGGAGACCAGCAGGAGCTTGTGTGGAGGATTTGGACTGAGCACAGACATGACAAGCTTTAACGTAGTCTTTGACGTCTGAGCGGAGATTAGGCCACCAGTAGTGACGACTGATGAGTAGGAAGGATCGGAGGAATCCAGAATGCCCTGCCACCTTGGAATCATGTCCCCAACGAAGGATCTTAGCTCTTAGCTCAGTGGGGACAAAGGTCTTACCAGGCGGAATTTTAGACTTCAGGGTGGTAGAGTGGGCAACAATGCATGAGGTGGGAATGATCGGCTCAGGTTCAGGGGCGGACTCCTCGTCCAAAGTGTCAAATGACCTAGAGAGCGCATCAGCCCGACCGTTGCAGGAACCAGGTTTGTAGGTAATCGTGAAATTAAAACGGGCAAAGAAGAGACTCCACCTGGCCTGTCTAGGATTCAGACGTTTAGCATTCTGTAGATACTGTAAATTCTTGTGATCGGTAAAGATCGTTATGGAGTGAGGGGAACCCTCCAAGAGATGACGCCACTCCTCTAACGCCAATTTAATTGCGAGAAGTTCCCGATCACCGATGGCATAATTCCTCTCTGCCTGAGAATTTTTTTTGGAGAAGAACGCACATGGTTGGCGTCTCTTCTCAAAGATTTGAAGAAGCACAGCTCCCACCCCCATTGAGGAAGCGTCCACTTCAATAAAAAATGCATTCCCAGGATTTGGTCTCCTCAAGAGGGGGCCAGAAACAAAGGCCTGTTTCAGGTTGTGAAATGCAGAGACAGCTTCGGGAGGCCAGTCTCTGGCATTCACACCCTTCTTGGTCAAAGCGATAATAGGCGCGGCAATGGAAGAGTAATTCCTTATGAACTGCCTATAATAATTAGTGAAGCCAAGAAAGCGCTGTGTGGCCTTGAGGCTAGCAGGAAGAGGCCAGTTGGTGATAGCCAAGACCTTCCCAGGGTCCATACGAAGCCCCGAACATGAGACAAAGCACCCCAAAAACAGGACCTCAGAACATTCAAAGGAACATTTCTCCAGCTTGGCATAGAGATTGTTCTCTCTAAGACGTTGAAGTACAGTGCGGACATGGTTTCTGTGGACGAGCAGATTTTCAGAAAAGATCAGAATGTCATCCAGATAGATGACAACAAACTGGTACAGCAGATCTCTGAAGATTTCATTGACAAAGTTTTGAAACACGGCTGGAGCATTACACAGACCAAAAGGCATCACCAGATATTCGTAATGCCCGTCTCTAGTGTTAAATGCAGTCTTCCATTCGTCACCCTCCCGTATTCGAATGAGATTGTACGCGCCTCTGAGATCCAACTTGGTGAAAATGGAGGCACCCTTCAACCTATCGAATAGCTCAGATATTAAGGGTAAGGGGTATCGATTTTTAATAGTAACCGCATTTAAACCCCGATAATCGATGCAGGGTCTTAAGGTACCATCCTTTTTGGCAACAAAAAAGAACCCTGCCCCTGCAGGCGATGAGGATTTCCGGATGAACCCTCTCTCCAGATTCTCTGCTACATACTCCGACATGGCCTGGGTCTCTGGGATGGACAGAGGGTAGGTACGACCCCTGGGTAGAGTTGCTCCGGGGACAAGATCAATAGCACAGTCAAAAGACCTGTGGGGAGGAAGCACCTCAGCTGATTTTTTACAGAACACATCCCGGTAATCGCTGTATGCGGCGGGAAGATCAGAAGAAACAGAAGTGGCAGCAACCGGAAGACTCTCCTTGGGGGTCACCTTGAGAAGACACGACGAGAAACATGAGGAACCCCAGGCCAGGATCTGCCCAGAGACCCAGTCCACATGTGGAGAGTGGAGCTGTAGCCAAGGGAGGCCCAATACAACTGGGGTAGAGGCCTTGGGTAGAATAAGAAAGGATATCCACTCCTGGTGGAGAATCCCTACCGACATCCTAATGGGTAGCGTCTGGAAGCGAATAGGGCCCCCTGGGAGAACAGTGCCATCAATTGCCGAGACTACCAATGGGGTAGTGAGAGGTGAAAGGGTAAGCTTCATAGAAGAAGCAGTTCTCCAATCCATGAAATTGCCGGCAGCCCCGGAATCCAGGTATGCAAGGGTTGACTGAGGAGAAGTGCCTACATGAAGGGACACCGGCAAGAGCAGGCGAGAAGGTGATGTTTCTGGGTCCAATACTCCACCTTCCAAATGTATTAGACCCGAGCGTTTCCCGGACGAAGCGAGCAGGAGTCACGAAAATGACCCTTGCCCCCACAATAGAGGCACAAGCCCAGAGTTCTGCGCCTAGCACGTTCTTCGGGGGTTAGTCTGGTCCGGCCCAGCTGCATAGGTTCTTCAGCAGGTAGAGGATGCTCCACGGAATGAAGGGAGGGGAGCTCAGACTGGCTAGGACCCAGAGAGTGCTGGCGTCTTTTTTCTAAGGACCTCTCTTGAAAACGAATGTCGATCTGGTTGCATAATGAAATTACATCGTCCAGACCGACGGGAATGGCTCTTCCCGCTAATTCGTCTTTCACTCGGTCAGAGAGGCCATGTAAAAAGGTAGCGACCAGGGCCTCATTATTCCAGCTCAATTCAGCTGTGTGGATACGGAACTGAAGAGCATATTGCCCCACTGAACTAGATTCTTGGCGAAGACGTAAGACAGCACTAGCCGCTGAAGAAGCCCGAGCCGGCTCTTCGAAGATATTACGAAAGAGCTTCAAGAATTCGGACAGACTGGAAACCACCGGATCGTTCCTCTCCCACAGGGGGGCAGCCCAGGCCAAAGCTTCACCGGAGAGGAGGGAAATGATATAGGCTACCTTAGCCCGGTCAGATAGGAAGCTTTGAGGCTGAAGCTCAAAATGAATAGTGCATTGGCTGAGAAACCCCCTGCAGGCCTTGGAGTCCCCAGAGAAACGGAACGGAGCTGGCAATCTTAGTGAGTGTGAGGCTGCGACTGGTGCGATAGGTACAGCCGCTGGTAGTACTTGGGGTTGCGGATTCGGGGTTCCCAAGGAGACCTGAAGCTGCTCGAATCGAGAAGCCAGATCCTGGAGGAATCGCATCACCTGGGTCTGATTTGATTCCTGGGTCTCAAGTCTGCGAACTATGCCCTGCAATGGATCATCCGCGGGAAGCGGGATGTCAGCCGGGTTCATGGCTGATCAAACTGTCAGGGTCACCTGTGGCCAGGTGACAGATGCACACCGTAGGGGGACAGGAGTGCACCGCGAGGTAGTGAACCCTATGGCTGGCTTCTGTGGATAGGAAACTGGGTGGTTGTGGAAAGCGGGACCAGAGGAGCACAACCGGGATCCCAACGGAAGCGAGAGCCAAGATTCCCCAGGGCGCGGAGTCTAAGACCCAGCTGGTCTTCTCCAGGGCCTCTAGTGGTGAGGATGTTACGCTGCAGGCTGGGACCAGGTCGCGGCCCCTGGAGTTTCCTAGCTCACGCCCCGTAGGATAAGGGGAAGCAGCAGCACACGATAGAGAGAACCGAATAACAAGCCGAAGGTCAGGGGCCACAAGCAGACAAGGATAACGAAGAACGAGCCGAAGGTCAAGGGTCACGAGCAGACAGGGATGGTCGGGGACAAGCCAATAACGTAACAGAGAGACAGACGTAGCACACGGCAGGCAGGAACCCAAACACACAATGCCTAACAAACACGTTGATCAGCAAAGCAGGCTTGCAGTGCACAGGTTAATATAGTGTTCAGTGATAGGGCCTGGGGTGGAGTCAGGCTGGGAGGAGATTATAAAGGAAGCCAGGTGAAGGAGGTCTGGTCTCTAGATGAACACATGAGGAGGAAGGTAAGATGGCAGACAGACATTAATGCATATCCATGACAGGCTGACTGTAGTTGTAGTTCTCCTAGTTACCCTGGATATGGCTGTAACATGCTATGAAACATGAACCTAAAGGCACTACAGACATAAATCACAGAGTTTAATTATTGCAGTGACTGTTTCAGAAGTTTGAATTTAGAATGAAGGTAGTAAATCTGGTGGACCTTGCTCCTTTTAGTTGAAGTGCAGCACACATAGGTTTCTGTAGATATCAGTGTAGTCACTCAGGGTATAGTTGTATAAATGGCGCTTTATTAGAGTAGGTGCAGTTTAAAGTGGTTGTAAATTAAAAAACCTGCAAGACAAAGGCATAATGAGCTAGTATGCATAGCATACTAGCTCATTATGAAATACTTACCTTAGATCAAAGACCCTGCAGCCGTCCCAGTACACAGTTCCGGCCGGCGACATCGTTCCAAGTATAGCGGGCTCCGACGGTGTGATTGGCCGGAGCCGCGATGACGTCACTTCCGTGCGGGAGCTGCCGGTAACGGCACACTAGCTAAAGTAACGGCACGAACGTGCCATTGCTTCAGTGCACATGTGCCGATGACAGGGGATATTTCCTAAACCGTCCAGGTTTAGGAGATATCCGGGGTAGCTACAGGTAAGCCTTATTGTAGGCTTACCTGTTTTAAGAAATTGATTGTAAGGGTTTACAACCACTTTAAATGTCCTTATGCCAATATAGATGGCATATACTGTTGGTGATCCAGTTGGCTAGTGTAGATACTTGGTCACAAATTATGCCAGTGTTTGTCTATGCGAATTCGCAGGCAAATACCATGTAGGTAAAGCTGGGGGTGAGGTTTCCACTGGCTGTGTAAGCATGGTCTGGTGATTGAGTGTAGGCTTGTTGTGTGGTTGTGATACTGGAAGTTGTGATGTGAGTTGTCTTTTAAGTACCTGAAATGCATCAATCTGATTTGAGAGAATCATAATGCATAACAAACATCATTTATAATGTCTGAAGTAATGCAACCGTTTCCCCTGGCAACCAGGCACTTCTCGCTGCCTATGTTTTTGTACAGGTTTAGAGTTGTTTAAGCTAAACTCTCTTTTAAATATATTCCTCGATAGTCCTAAAGAATTGAAATTTGCTTTATGTGCACCAAATGTCTTTACAAACCCAACAATTTATTTGTAAAAGTCGCAGTGACATCATCATTGTGCAGTACCTGTGCAGAGAGCAGAGTTGTGGGAGGGGCCCAGCAGGCTCCAGCTGTAGTAAACTACAGGAGGAGGCCAATACAAGACCAGTCGCCCCACACAAGGGGAAAAAGCAGCAGTGACCAGTCTTTATTACAGAAATCTCCTGCGTATTGGAAAACTTCCACACTGGATTACTGCACAGAGATGGGAGAAATTGACAAAGCATACCAAGATTATAGAAAGGGCACACACACTTCTTGTATTTGGATATTTTCTCATCCGAAAGGTTCAGCTTCAAGTTTCCCCTTTAGTAGCTGTAGCAACACAAGACTGCATTTTACTTGCCAACTTATATCATTTTGATGCATTCATTGCATAGTGGTGTGAATGTAGCAGTTATCCAGAGTCAATAATTGTATTATAATGTATCCTATGGATGCCATAATTCGCTTTCCCCGTTTTTCGGGCCAGTTGAGTTTCTCTGCCAACGTAAGGGTTTTGTTACACAGCTCTGTTGATGTACTTGCTTGTAGATGGGTCATTGTGGTAGATAATAATTGCAGTTCATATGCCACGTGCAATAGATGGAGATGAAGACTGCCATATCTGAGAGGTCTGTCTCATCTGAAAGCGGGTATATACACCAGGCAGTCGGGTAGAAAGTCTACAATGCTGGAGGGAAGACTCTGCTGGCCTGGACATAACAGGGGGGGACTAAAGGCCGTATGCACTATCTGAAAAATCATTAAAAAAATACAGACTTTGAAGTGATTGTACAATAATTGGATCTTTAGTACACAGTTTTGGAGAGCTGATAATGATATTTTTTATCTGATTACTATCCGATCGGACAAGCACGAAAAATTTCCTTGTATGATACCAGATCGTACGATGTTCATTTAATCAGTACAATTGTCTTTTTCCAAAATACACTACAACACAGGGCATCACTTCCGATTTTTTTTATTCTGTTGTACGAGAATTTTCGTAACTTTAGTAAACTTTTCATGTTCGATATGCGACTGTCTGCAAAAAACAGTCGCATGCAAAAAAAAAGACGATCTGTTGTCCGATTTGCTTTAGTATGCATCATGTAATATACACGATTATATTGTAGTCCCATGACAAAGGGATCTGAGGTATTTGGGTGAGCCTTCAAACTCAGATCTCAGTTTTTATGTAGAGAGCCATTTAGTGTGTTCTTGTAATCGTACCGACACAATTACTAGTGTTTACAACCGAGGAAGTGCTCCTTTCTCCATTGTGATTAGGCCCCTTTCACACTGCCGCATCTTGAAAGTCACATGATTTTACTGTAAGTTTAGGGAATGCCTTTGTGAACTTGGTCTATGGACCTCAACTCGCATCAAAGTCGGACCAAAGTAGTATAGGGACTTCTTTAAAGTGGGTGCGACTTGAAGCAGCACAGATATGAATAGTACTCATTGGAGATCGTGGGGTACGACTTTGCAGTCCCAAGTTGTAGGACAAGTCACACAAGTGTGAAAGTGGCCTTAGGCTGAATGTATGTAAAGATGATGTAGATTGAAGTGGAAGGAAACGGGGGGGGGGGCTTCAAATGGTGCTGCTGGCAGCCACCAATAAATAAGGAGTGAAAAAGCTATCAAAAAAATAAATAAAAGCAGTAATTTGATACTTCCAAAAAAGAACTTTCAAAATTATATAAATTTAATTTGGGTACAGGGTTACTTGGCTGAGTAATTGTCAGTCAAACTATCACAGCACTGATATCCGGTCTTGTTTGATTGCCCACATCAAGGCAGTGTGCTTTCATAACAATGGAAGTGGAGTTATTAGAATGGACCTTGTAAAATTTGCCAGAAGAAAATAGTTTGCAGTGGCCATACAAGCAAATCAGCTTGCAGCTGTAATTGTACTACTACATTTCCCACAATGATAAGGGAAATATGATTGGCTTATAGGCACACGCACGCAAGTTGTTCCTTTAAACACTTCTAAAGTCCCCATGTGTCAATGTGTATCATTGTGTGTATGTATGGATGTAGTATGGAACATAAACCATGTAGAGTGTACTTCTCTTTTGTGATGAGTGTTCGTTACCATGCCCACACCACTGTTGGAATCTTATGTTGTCTACATTCTCGGTGTAATATTTATGCTGTTGCATAATCTGTTGGACAAGGAGCCTAATTGCTGGTATTTAACCACCTGGATGTCCAGTTTGGGGGAGTATTTATGTCCTAGAAAACACTGAGACAGTTATTTGCTCCACATAACTTTAAAGATGCAGGTTGCAGTTCTTAGAATATAATGCGCAATGTTGGCCATGATTTAAATGTTCTATATAGGGAAGTTAGTTTATATGGGGTATGCTTACTTATGTATTCCTATGTATATATACCTTTTGAGTATATATGCATATATAAATGTATATTTATGTATACTACGTGCACATACATAAATATAATGTATCCGCTACTAATTGTGCCCTTTTCTCTCTAACACTTTCTTGCCATTACCCTTGTGCTCATGTAGTGACCTTTTTGTGAACACTTGCACCCCCTCCTCCCCTATAGTGATGTAGTGGGTGAGGAGATCTGTGTCCATTATATAAGCCTGTCTGATCCACATCTGACTCTCTCTGTCTTTCTCTCCTGCTTGCAATGCATCTTGGGTAGAGTTGTGGAACAAGCATCGGGAAGTGAAAAAGCAAAAAGCTATGGATAAACAGAGTAAGAATCCAGAGAAACCCCCCAAACCTTTCCCAGATCTGCCAGCAGGGTGTCCCTAGGGTTTTAAGCCTCAGGGCATGCCCATGTATCGTGATTTAATGGACCTTCTAGTAAATTGCAGAGAGAGTTTTGAAGAAAGTTGCACAGGCCACCCCAAACCATTCGTTTCCAGTTGTTGGCACCAACGTTTCTCCAAAAATGTGTGAATGGATCCTTCAAAAGGATTAAAATTGCACACTTGACGTTGATCAGTTATTCAGTGACTAGACAAAACCTTTGCGCTTAGGGATACATTTTAATACGCATTAACTGTTAACAAGCGAGTTTGTTAATATCACTTTGACTTTTGTGCTTTAAGATCTGTTGTCACAGGCCCAAGCCAGTGCAACAAGGCTTTGTTTACAATTGGCCTGTCTGCACTTTAAAATTTGGAGAAGCACATGTTTAGAGTTTAGGACTGAAACCAAGGAATGAATCAAGGATCCTTCATAGATGTGCATTCTGCTTTTCATATCCGACTACCTGGAATTGCATGGGATTAAGGGATGGGTAAGGTTTAGAGAAACCTCAAAGTGTTCCCAGTGAGGGTACAGTTAATGCTACAGCGTACCAAGGCATTTAAGACAATTTTGTGCTTTCAACTTTGTGCCAATAGTTTATGTAAGGTATATCGACATGGTTTGATTAGTTCATTAAGGGAACTCAAGTAACCTGCACAAAACTGTGACCTCATTCCTATTGAACATCTTTGGGATGTCGTGGAACACGGATTTCGTGCCAGGTCTTTGCATCTAGATTCGGTATCTGAAATTGCACGTTCAGTGCCAGGCACTCCTGCACGCCTGTCAAATTTTGACACGTGACTGTGTCCATGCAGCTGCTGTCTGTGTTCACTTACACAGGTTGCCTGCACGCAACTTGGAGCAGATGCAAAAAAAAATTAAAAATGCCTCATGCACACAGTACAGGTGCCAGAGCTGTGTGAATGAGACCTTTGGCACTTATCCACTTTAATTGAAAAAGTGGAGCATCTCTTTAGACTGAAGGTTATATACACACCTGCTTTGTTGCTTGAAACCTGAATGAGTCTTTCAAAGCTTTTAATTCATATTAGAAGTCCTCCGGCAAGTAACAGGTGCTCTTAGAAAGAGCGTCTTACTTGAAGCAGGCCTTTTCTTACACATCTATGGGGTCTGCTTTATCAGTTCCCTTCTGAAAATTGTGGTGGTCTGGCTAATACACTGACCAACTCAGTTCAATAAGGCTCCAGTTACTGAGCTGGGACATATATGTAATGTCACAACAGAGTTTGTCTTCTTTTTGCTGAGGGTTCTAGAAGCTTGAGATACCGCCACAGTTTCTATATTTATTCAGCTGATGACACCTATAGTAGATTCCACATAGTCTAGACTAGGGGTCTCCAAACATTTTCAGTATGAGAGCCACGTTGTCCAACTATTATTGGGATGAAAAAAATTATATTAATGAATACGTTTAACTTGGGTCCTTTTGCAACCAGCACGATATGATTCAGAACAAGAGAGACCATTTTAGTAAGACTCCCCATCAGAGCCTCCCTACCACCGTCAGTGTTGCCATCACAGTCCGTTTTCCTCCCCCTTTATGTCAGAGTTCCCCAAACCAGTGTAAGATTTGAAGAGTGGCTTTGGTAGCTGGGTAGGATCCCAGAGGTGGAGCAGGTGTAGACAAAGGAAGTTCTGTCCTCCTGGAAATGCTAAGGCAAGCACATCATTGGTTGCTAGTATCCCAGCGTGGATAAAGGGAGATCATAGGCAGCCTCTGCTGCCCTAAAACTTCATTATGTGCACAGTGAGCATACTCCGCTGTCCTTAGCTGTGGTCTGGGTGTGGCCTTCTGGCTTGACCTAAGGCTCTTAACCATCTCATGATTAGACCCCTAATGGATTGCTAGAATTGTCCCGTACTCCTTCACCACTGTCAAAAGTATCATCATCAACACCACCAGTCCAGCTTAATGGACTCCCACCGACAACTGATGTCGGGGCATTTTCTACTTCCATTGGCCATTGTCTGGCCTCCGTGAAGCCCGAAGGACTGTGAACTGGCTCTTTGTTTTAAGTTTGAGGACCCCTGGTCTAGATTAAACAAAAAAACATTTGGAAATGATCTGCAAGAGAGTCCCTTTCATTATGACCGGAAACAAGCTATTGAGGGAAAATCTCCTCATTGGACACATAAAAAAAAATAAAAAAAAAAAAAGATTCCCATCCAAGACTTTGTTGTTGGTCCTAAATATTACTAGATGACTGCTAGTACTTATAAGATGCTGCCCTGTTCCTTTAGAATAGATTGCAACCATTTAGATAAGCTGGCAGATTTTTGATTGGTGAACGATTTGTTGGGGTTTCTTGTCTTAAGTTAGTAACTGTAGTGGTGAACTCACTCCTCCCCTCTCCTTCCTCCTTCCATCTTTCTGAGCTAACGCTTTTTAATCATGCCCTCACTCCTCTCTCATGTCACTCAGCACCATATAAGCAGGGTGGGCTCCGTTTTCTAATGTCTTCACTGCCTCAGCCAACGTGACACTGAATGATGCACAATACCCTGCAGCAGTGAAACCCTGCCTGTCTGTAGCCACTCATTTTACATCTATGACAGGTTTGGTTTCTCAGCTTCTAAAATTTCCAAATGTATTCAGTTTTCACTAATGTCTGCTAGATATGATTGACTTTTCATTACATTGGCCTTGATAAAATGGCCATTAGGAATTTGAATGTACCTGTAATCAAAGCCACCTGCATTGAGCAATGAGGTTTACAAAGTATTACATCTGAGGAGGAGTGATATGCACTAATCATAGTTTTAACTTGTATTTGTATTATTACTGTTACTACTTGTACAAATTTTTGCAATGTATTGTTTTTATTTTTGGACACATCTAGTACAGATATGGGCACTTTTTCTACACCCCAAACAATAGTTTTTTTTTTTTTATATAACCAATATCTGCTGAGGGATGTCAGTCCTTGTCTAGAATTTCCTAGTTTTATTCAGGTGCCTTCATGGTTGGGGTATTCCCCTTTGAACCAGTCACCTTGTCCCCTCCATTTTTATCCATCCCTAGGATCATGAAAGGCAAGTGTCAACTGTCTACTGAAGGTAAACACAGACCATTTTATACAGTATGTTGTCACATAATGTTCAGATGATTACATGTATATACAGGGCAATTTCCTAAATGCTTTAGCCCAGATAATCCAATTAGAATTCATACTGCCCCGGGCTCTAACCTAAAATTGGTTGCTATGAGTTCCATTATTTGAGGATATAAAGTTTTTCGATGGTCGTTTATTGCTAGCCAAGTGGTCTGTCTTCCTATTCAGCATCATTGGCCAAGGCAATGTAAGTGTGTTGCAGACAAGCATCTGCCTTGCTTGATTTTTATCACTTGATTTTTAATTTGATATCTTTCTGGTTTTACTGTACTGCCCCTGGGCAGTTTCTTCTTCTTTTTTTTTTTTTTTAAATAGTGATTGGCTTGTTTCCAAGACAAAAGTCAATTAGTCCTTCAGCTTATAGGACAAAAATAAAAATCTTTCTGTTTGTGGCCAGATTAATATGAACACCATTGGCCTGTTTTGCCACCTCTCACTGCTTCTAAGCTGCTGTCCTCCTTTACCTTCTGTAGGCACAGAGCAGCTCAAGCAGGTCATCGATAGTGCAGACACGGAGGAGAAGAAGTCTCAAATTAGTGCAGATAGTGGCTTGAGTGTCACCTCGGGATCTCAGGTAAGGTCAAGACATTCCACAGTGAGCTGTTCTTGGACCATTGTTGGGATACTGTTAAGAATAACTCTGCTAAGGCCATTTAATCCCATTACATTTAGAAACCTTGTAGCTTGTTTATTTAAAAATGTTTTTACGGTTTTCTCATATTTCTGTAAATTGTGTGAAATAAACTTTTTTTTAGTCTCCAAGACTTTAAAGGATAAGTTAACCTTTTGGAAACAATAAATGCACATTTTTTGCAGGTAAAAAAAATGTGCATTTATATATTTTTTTTAGGAGCCTGCAGAGCATTGCGCCCCTGATCAGCAGATTGTGGGTGCAATATCAGGCTCCTGCAGACTCTCAGGATAGCTGTCTTATCGAACATCATAGGGGCAGGCAGTTACCTGAGAGTAGGAAGAATCAATGAACCACCAGTGCCCTCTTAGTTAATTGAGAACTGCAAGCTGTCAGCTGCAATAGCTGACGGTACTTGTAGTTTATCCATTCACAGAAAACTGAATAAATGACTCGTCCGTGTGAGTGGAGCCCCGTAAGGCCACACTGTTTATAAATTGTGATGGTGGGTGCAGGGGGGGGAGGGGGAGATCCCCTGCCCGCTCTGATGTAACATGTTCCAAAGGTGAACTTAACCTTTACCACTCCTCATCATCATTGGCTTGTCATAGCTTGGGAAGGTCTAAGGTTCGAACCAAAAAAAGCACTGGCTCATATCATATAGTAGCCTTGATCTACTGTTACCGGTTGGGCAAATCAATTCCTGAATTTGCCAAATCTCATGTATCCTGCTTGCCTGGATTTGTGCGTTGCATGGATTATTGTAGACCAGTGATCACATATTTAAGAAAGCCACAGTTTGCACTTCATTAGAAAAAAAGCGATCCACCAAGTTTGCCCAATTCAGAATTTGTTGCTTTGATCCCTAGAAGTGCATTAGTCACAGTCATCTAGCAGACACATGTCTGTGAAGCTTTCTGGTGGTGGACTTTGCTGGGAAATTCCATCCAATTGCCAAAATCCATATATAAACTTAAAACGAAAGTAAACCCATCCGTAAAACAGTTTTATTTCCGGCACGTGCCAGAAATGAAACACTCCCATTGGTTGTGCTCTCAACCAAACTGTCAAACCATCCAATGGCTGGTGTCATAACTGATCACATGTGCAGCATCATGGCAGTTGTAGATTAAAAAGAGGCAAAGATGGCAGCTTCCTTGGCTGAAAACGATAGGAGGGTTTACTTACACTTTAAATAACTCTTCACTATCAATAAATCTGCAGCTTCGATAAAATAATTGGTAATCCTTCCATAAAGGTCTTTGTTCAGGCTCTTCAGGTATAGGGAGACAACTGTCCCTGTCTCCTGTTCTCCAGCATTGTCACCCTGTCATACAGTCTCCCACTGGACACCATAAACAACCACGGTGAAACACATTATGCAGGTAAAGAAACTTGTCTCCCTCAGAAAAGCCACCATGAAATAATGTGCAGTCATGACTGGAGTGCATATAGACTGGATGTGGCTGCAAAGAAGCTGTATGAGATATCATTGCGGAATTACAGTAAAGGATCAAATCGGGCAAAAAAAAGAAGTATTTAATTGAAAAAAGTTAGCATCAATTGCTTGTTACATTGTAATTTGGAAACTAAATGTCATTCACTTAGGGCCTGCATGTACTTTGAGTGGTTGTATTTAGCAGCTACCAACTTTAAATTTAAAAGGTTAGATCCTAGCCCGCATCCTCCTCTTCTCGGGTCCCTCTCCGATGCTCTTGGCCCCCTCCCTCTTGCCCCCAGAGCAAGCAGTTCGTAATAGGGACACCCAAGCAGGCTCGTTCCTGAGCCACGGCTCTGCGTGTCCATTCACACACAGAGCCAAGACTTGGCACCGCCCCTTCTCTCTCCTCATTGGCTTACTGGCTGCGATTGACCAATGAGGAGGGAGTCCCTGGCGAGCCAAGGCTCTCGTGCACATCACTGGATCGATATGGGGTTCAGATAAGTCTTATTGGGGGGGGGGGGGCACTGCTGCACAGAGGTTTTTTTTCATGCATGAAGGTAAATACCTTGAGTCTTTAGAACCACTTTAAGCAGCAGGTTTGGGATTTACTCTGCAAAACTTGAACGGGCTGGGTCTTTTTTTTTTTATGAAATCTGACAAAGATCAAAAATTTCACTGTGTTAAAATGTAAATGTTTTTCCTGGAAACCGTTCAGTGTTCTGATTTCCATGTGAGGGGTCTATTTTACAGATTTTACAGCAATTGCTTTGTCCACCAATTTGTAAATCATTCACGACTCTTCTTAAAGTGACCCTGTCTTGTTAAAAAAATTAAAATAAAAAAATGACGTTGGCCAGCAGGGTTATCCTCTGTTTGTCATGCCAGAGGAGTTGATTGGCAGCAAGAGTTCTGTCTCAGAGCAAAGTATCAGCAAAACCGGCAACTAAAACAAAAAAGAAAAAGCGTTTTTCTTTACAGGTCACTGCTGCTGCCATCTTTTAATGACCAGGGTCACTTTAATGACCATTTTTAAAGAACCAATTGTTCTATGAATTCATTGAATCTAAAAATATTTATGCTAAAGGCAGCCTTACTCTGCTGTTTTTCCAGTAGTAGGTGTGTGTTTGTGTACATTTGGTTTGGGGCAAGGAGCTCAATGTCTCACTGGATGGGTTGTCTTTTTATCTTTTGTTTTGCCTCTGGAAGCAGCGGAGTGATTTGGATGGTGTCAGTACAGGACCTTCCATTCTCATTCGAAGCAGCAGTCAGGATTCTGAAATCAGCACAGTGGTAGGATTTGAGCATGCTTCCTTGTACCATGTCACTTAGATGGGGGTGGATGGGACATTTAACGATGGGCTGATTCTCAAAGGTCAGACTGCTGTTTTTCTACATATAACAGCTCAGTCACGCTTTTATTATTGCAGGTCAGTAACAGCTCAGGGGAAACACTAGGTGCCGACAGTGATCTGAGCAGCAATGCCGGAGACACATTGGGCGGTCCAGGCGGAGGTCACCTGTCGGGATCCAGAGGAGCTGTGTCCGACAGTGAGATCCAGATGAATTCTCTCACTGGAGCCATATTTGTAAGGACAATAACCTTTAATAATAAAGGGTGCAATAACCCATAGCAGCCAATCAGCAATCCTCTTTTTAATTTTACTCTAATCTAATAAAAGGGTGATCTGGTTCTATGTGCAATTGACTCAATTACATCTCGGTGTTTGTATAGTTTCCTTAAAATAACTGCAGGAGACATCGCTTCTAAACTATAATCCATTTTTTTTTTGGACTAGGGGAAGCCTCAGGTCCTTCGTCCTGGAGAGAGAAATAGTGGTGTCAGCCCAGTACACCCACCACAAGATGTCAGCCAGCGAATCTATCTGTATGAGGGCCTTTTGGGTAAGGAACACGCTTATTTTGAGAGTAGGTGACCCAATCCATAATTTCCTAATGCTATACACATGGCAATCAATCTAATTGCAAAAGCAAGCAAACTGGTGATGGTAACTTACCACCTGCAGTTTCTGAACAAAAGCAAAGTTTAAGCAAGAGCTCCTAAGTGACACTAAATTATATCCTTATTCTCCAAAAATAATCCATCCATACACATCCACTACTTAATGGCCCTGTAATCTTTCTAATTGAATCATTTTTTACTGTGTTTTTCCACCTCCTTGTAAGGTCCTCAGTGCACTCACAAACCTCTACTTTTCCCTCTCGCTTCCATTTGTTTGAAACGAGCAGTGCACATTAGTTGCTGTCACGTTCACTGCTCTATACACTTCAATAGTCCCTAGTCCATCTCTGGAGGAAGCATGAGAGAGTGTCTGTATTCCTACACACAGTAGTACCATGGGGAATGAACATAGCCACCCTGTAACAGGAAGGTAGGATCACAGCTGCAGAAACACATTCATTTGGAGAAGGTGGAATTAGAAGGTACTTTTTTGTGTTAAGGAACATACTTTAAATATAATTTTTTTAACCAGAGTTTAGTGTCACTTTTACAACCTATTGCTCCCATAATGTTCCTTCTGCATGAACCAATGCTGCCAGTAACACCCTGATTATTCTGCAGTCACCCCAATGTTATTTACTAGGTTACTGGCCACGTGGTCGTCTTGTTCGTTTGTGGCCTATTAAATACTCCCTAATGGTGACTTTTAAAATTATTCTGTAGGTATTTGGTGGTTACAGTTTCAGTTAGTCTGGTAAGCTTGTAAGTATCTGCAAGATCCAACTTGGCTGACTTGATGTGGGAGCACAAAGCTTGTGGATGCCTCAATATGTAGGGCTAACCAGTACGTACCATGTAGGGCTAACCAGTATGTACCTTGCCTGAGTTATTTTCAAAGTGTTTTACCCTTAAATTCTTTCTGCTAAAACAGTGGTCTCCAAACTACAGACCGTGGGTCAGATGCAGCCCTTTGCTTGTCCTTATCCGGCCCTTGGGGCAATATACCTCCCACTGTTATGAGACGTAATTTCTCCCACTGGACACCAAGAGTGGGGCATAATTCATGCCACTGACACAAATGATGGTGCACTTTCTCTCTCATTGATACCAATGATGGGGCACTATTCCTCCAACTTATACCAATGACTGGGCACTAATCCTCCCACGGATTACCAATGATGGGGCGCCATTCTTCTTATTGATACCAATGATGGGGCGCCATTCCTTCCTCTGATACCAACGAAGGAGCACCATTTTTCTTCTTCTTCTTACTGATACCAATGACGGGGCACCATTCTCCTCCTACTGATCCCAGTAATGGGGCGCTAATCCTTCCACTGATAACAATGATGGGGCACTATTCCTCCTATTGACCACAGTTGCTTTATATATATATATATATTTTTTATTTTTTTTTTACTTTTTTTTTCTTGCACTGATCACTAAGCTTGAGGCATTGTTTACTTCCACTAATGCTGGGACGTTTTCTCCTCCCCCCTGAAGTCTGAAGGACTGTAAACTGGCCTTGAAAGTTTGGAGACCAATGTGCTAAAAGAAAATGTAATTAACCACTTGTACGTTATTTCATAGCTAATATTTTTGTGTTCTATTCTAAAAACTTATTTGTGACTGCTGCTTGCTAATTACTAGCTATATTTGTGGTCATGAATGCTGTGATAATAATATTTTAGGATGTGGAATGTGATGAACTTTGGGAGCCTCCTTCACAGTTTTGTCATTATTCCTATTAATATACATATAGACTGTGTTGCTTCAGCGTGTTAAGTGTATATATGTGAGAGGTGCTCTTTAACCTTGCTTTGCCCTTCTGTCTTTCCTATTTCTTTCTTCTTATGCTGCATTGTGCTGTGGCCTGGCTTTGCACAGGAAGAGATAAGTCCTCAGTCTGGGACCAGCTTGAAGACGCAGCGATGGAAACCTTCTCTCTGAGTAATATATTTGTGCTTCTGCTAATTGTGTTACCATGCTTGCCTGCTGTGTGGTTGTGATACAAGTCTGCTACTATGTCATACAGTGTTGCCAACCTACCAGATTGAAATTTACTGGCACGACACCCTAAATTTACTGGCACCGCCACGTTTTTACTGGCATTTTCACACAAGTTGCTAAATTACATTTTTAGGTGCAAATTTCAGTATTTAGGCTACAAACAAGTACGCTAGGCAAATAGCAATGTGATTTAAGGTAAAAAAAAACATTATTTTGATATAATAAGGGCAAATTATTTAGTCACATCACCCCCTGCCTCCATCCCCCTCTGCCACCAACACCCCCCTCTGCGGTGCCACAATCTCCCCCTGCCTCCAATCTCCCCCAGGCCCCCTGCCTCCATCGTCCTCTGCGGTACCACCAACAACCCCTGTCTCCATCCCCCACCCTCTGTGGCGCCACCATCCCCCTCTGTGGCGCCACCATCACCCCTTGCCTCCATTGCCCCCTGCCTCCATCGCCCTCTGCGGTGCCACCATCTCCCCCTGCCTCCATCGTCCCCCTCTGCGGTGCCACCATCACCCCCTGCCTCCATCGGATCCCCCTCTGCCACCATCACCTGATGTCACTGTCGGCTGGGCTGTCTGTCACTCTGTCCGTCCCCGACTCCCCTGTGAACTTTGTATTGCCTGGATGCAGCAGGCTCCTCCATTCCGCCGCATGCTGCTCAGCCTCCGAGTCCTGACTCCTGCTCCAGTGCTGTGCTCCTCCGTCCTCCTGGTTAGTTACAGATTTAAAATTCTGGTGTGCGCGCGCCTGGCGGAATGTCCTAATACATCACTTGCCGGCGCCGCGCGGCACAGCCTCTGTGAAATCCGCCGGCCTAATACAGCATATGCTCGGCAAGCTCCGGAACTTCCAAGCCGAACCGATCTTGGCTATTTTTTCTGCCACATTCCCGGAACTACGGACATTTACGTACGGGGGGGGGGGGAGTGCCCAATTTTACGGACTGTCCGTAAAAATACGCACGGTTGGCAACACTGATGTCATATGAGAGAACATGGACAAAGTCTTGATATGCTTCTCTCTCTAACTTGCTGTAGCATGTGTGCATGGTAATGTTTTGGTTGAAATCTCTACCTGGAGTTAATTTGCAGCCAATTTAGTCATTTTTGGAATAAAAAAATAAAATACAAAAAATTGCACAATGGCATTCACTCAGCAAATTACCCAGACGACCATGGCCATTGCTGTACAAGTTTGGCCTGCTACAGTGATGTACAGGTCCACAGAGGCTGTTCTTGTTTCACATGTGGATACATATATTGTGCCAAGCTGGCCCAATGGAAGTGAAAATATACCATAGCTGGAGTTCAGGTTTAGGAAAGCAACATATTTAAGCCCAGCTTCAGCTAACCCTATTCTTATCAGCAATGGGCTTTTAATATGAATGATGGGTGACCATAGCAAGTACCACATGCAGTGTGGTATATTTCATCTCAACCCCTGAAATTGTCACTTATTGATGGGCAGCTTGATCTGTATGTAAATGTGGACAAAAAGAACGACACATGAAATATAAAAAAAAAAAAAGACCACATACAGTTACCAGAGCAAAATATTTTTGCCTTCAAATTTGTATGACCTTTCTCTCATAAATACATACCGTATTTATTTATCGGCATATAACACGCACAGGCGTATAACGAGCACCTTCATTTTAAGAGGGAAGTTTCAGGAAAAAAACTTAAATTTTAAATAAAGAACTTTGAAGCAAAATAAGGGTCAGTGCCCATCAATACAGCTTGATCAATGCCCATCTGTAGCCTCACAATTACCCATCAATGCAGCTTAATTAATGCCTATCTGCAGCCTGATCAATGCCCATCTCGGGGAGGGGGGCGGGATGAGCACCATCAGATTACATACAGCAAGAATCTCCTGTTTACTCGACGGCCTCTTTAATACAAAGTCCCGCCTCCTGGACCGGCTTCTATGATAAATAGAACATTAGTCCAATGCCGGCCCAGGAGACGGGACTTCCTATTACAGAGGCCGCTGAGTAAACAGGAGATTCTCGCTGTATATAATCTGATGGCGCTCATCCCGCCCTCTCCCCATTCCCTCAAAGGCAGCCCAAATTGCAGTATTGACGTATAACACGCACACACTATTTGCAACCGATTTGCAGGGTGAAAAAGTGAGTGTTATACGCCAATAAATACAGTAATTATGGATCTTAAGCTGGCCATACATGAAACAAAGTTTGGCTGGTTCAGCAGGGACCGATAGAAATTCAATTCATATATGGGCAGGCAGGTTGTACTGAAGATCTTCTGATCAACTTGTGTACAAACAAACTTGTCGTGTTTTTCTTGAACAGTCAGTGCCACCGCCTATAGCTGACAGCGGTGATCATTATATTCTGCCAGTGGGGAAGGCTCCCTGCCAGCAAAATATAGTAAAACAGCAGTGATTCCCTCAGCCACCTTGAATGATGGGGGAAATCTGTTCCCGCTGGTTAAACAAACAAAAAAAAAAGAATTCTGCATGGCCAGGCTTAGACATTTTATGGATCTTGTAAAATGCATTTTTACAAAGTGCCCCATCGGACATATGGAAATACACGATCTTGACTGCAGTGATGGATGTGACCTTTTTCATGGTCTTGAAGCCCTGTCCTTCTCGCTAAATCCCAACCCTTTAATGCTGTTCATATATCTGCCACAAAGTTCCTCTAAGGAGGAATTTCCTTCTTTACTTTTTTTTCCCCACAGGTAGAATAATTATGGCTAATCTCCAGTTCCTATGATTGTTTTGTTTTGATTCGTAAAGTGCAAGCAAAAGAAATTGACTACTAAGATCCAACCTAGCTAATCCATTTATTTATTTTTTAAATCCAAGCTGTTGAGAAGATCATTTAGCACCTTTAACGTTGAAGTCATTGTTTAACATCTGAGACATTTCATGAGCTTTCCTGACCATGTGATCGCTATGATTGGCTGTCAGTGATTACATGATCTGGAGCCCTTCTTGCCAGCTTAACTTCAAGATAGGGAACTATACGACCTCACCGTCCGTTCTAGTGGGGGGTCACGATTTAGCACACTCCCACACATTTGTGGCAGCATGGAATAAGGCCCACCTTCATACTGCCACATAAAGGTGTATGGACAGCAGGAAGGGTCTAAATTGTATGTGAATGCTTGTAGCAGGAAGGGGCTAAATTGTATGTGAACGCTTGTAGATTAATTTAACCCGCGAAAAACCAATATTTCTGCAAAGCACATTAATCAACTTAAATAAAGTTCCCAAATACCTTCTTTTTTTTTTCTCCATCTTTTAAAAGCTCTCTGTTTTAGGATTGTGTCCCTGAGCTCCAACAGGCGGTGGCAGAGACTGCTAGTAAGAATTAGCATCAACCGCTTGCCACTGTCCTTGACGGGAGATGCTGTCATTCATGCCAGGGAGGGCTGGATTATGAGTATATCAGCCTAAGTGGTCAAACGGACTATGGGACTGCAGGCTCTCTGCGCTTTTGTACACCATCCTGTTTTGCCCTTTGAAAGTAACACTGTGCATGCCTGTCAACGCTTCCAAAGGTCTGAACCTGTCTTTAGCATTATTAGTTTGACAGCACACCTTATAGACAAGGTAATTCGCATTATATCCAATTACTTCAGTTCACCCAGAGTGCTGAGTTGGTGTGTGCTAGAAAGACATAGGACTTGGTTAATTTTACCGCAGTACTGCACATTCGGATGAGTAAGACTTTGTGTACACATAGCTTACTCTGACCGCTGGCCGTGGAAAAATGCTGCAAAATCGCGCTGCAACTTTAGCGCGATTTGCGGCCGGTGGTCAAAACGGACCTATCCTGAACACGATTCTTCCAGGTTCAGAAGGTTGAACCTCCCCTAACCACAGCAGCTCCTGAACAATCCTAAAAGCCAATGTGTACATGGACACACAGGCTTTTATGGAGTTGGGTTTAGGAGCTTTGGCCAAAAAACATCAAAAGCTCCTAAACTCAAGTTTAGAAGCTGTAGTGAACATGAAGCATTAGAATACATCACAATGTGCTTCCGCACATAGATAAGATGGCGTGTAACGTTTTAAGTGAAAAGGAAAAAACATGCACTGCAATCTGTGTCAACAATGCATTACACCACACACTGTGTGCGCCTTTAACACCTGTCCGCTGGTGGAAATAAGCCCTGAAATGTTGCAATATAAAAGTCCTAAGTAATTTCAATTATTTAAGGTTTCCAAGATTATAACTTCAGTATCTGTTGCTGCTGGCGCCACATACATTCAAAAAAATGAGAAAGCCCAACATGATTTTTACAGTGCTTTGCAACATTTATCATTGGCCTTTAAAAGCGCCGCAGAACTTTTAAATGCCAGAATTTTTGAGCTGTGATCGTCTATTCGCCATCATACTCAATTGAGTTTGATTAACTTGAAAACTTCAGTTCAGCTAGCAGAAGCAGTCAGCGAGAAAATGTCTCTGTGAATAATTTGAGTACCTCCACAGCCTGACATTTAGAGAGCCCTGGAGGAAGTGTCACTTCAGAAATACATTCAGACTGCACAGTAGAAAGTGCACTGCAAGAGTACATCAGAAGAAATTTATAGAGAGATTACAGTAAGCAGTGTTACTCCGAGCAATCCAATTCTCTTATCTACATAGAAAATGAATAGTGAAATCAACTTTTTGCTGGCTGTATCCTGTCCTTCACTCTGGACCAGTTTTGTAAATGAACTGGTGAGGAAAGTAAGGTGATCTGTTTACATTAACATGTAGCATGTATAGTGTGAACAGGACACCCAGAGAACAATTTGTTTTCTATGTGTCCCTGCATTGAGCCTGCATTGCACAACACTCCTGCTGTGAATGAGCCTTAAAGTAATTGTAAAGTCTTTTTTTTATTTTTATTTTTTAAATGACAAACCTGTTATACTTGCCTCCTCTGTGCAGTGATTTTGCACAGGGCAGTCTGGATCCTCCTCCTTCTTGGGTCCCTCTTCGGCTCTCCTGGCCCCTCCCTCCTGTTGAGTGCCCCCACAGCAAGCAGCTTGCTATGGGGGCACCCAAGCCAAGTCAAAGCTCCATGTGTCAATTCAGACATGGAGCTGCCCCCCCCCCCCCCGATTGGCTCCCACAGCTCTCAAAGTCAGTTGGCCAATCAGGAGGGAGTGTCCTGGACGGCCCAGAGACTCGTGGACATCTCTGGACAGAGATGGGGCTCAGGTAAGTATTATGGGGTGCTGGGGAGGCTGCTACACACAGAAGGTTTTTTATCTTAATTCATAGAATGCATTTACAACTCTTTTAAACCTGGTACACACTCTGAGTTTTTTTTCTGTTCAACCCAGCGGGTTGAACAAAAAAAACAAAACTGTGTGCTCCGGTCGGAGTCGCTGTACCAACGATCCGACGTTGGTACAGCGATCTCCTCCTCTGAGCTGTTGTGTTCTGACAGGGGGACAGCCCACTGCCAGAACACTCCGGTCAGCACTCTCAGTCATTGGCTAAGAGCGCCAATCGGGAGCCGGAAGCCGGTTGCTGGTTTTCCAGCCAAACAACCAGCTTCTGTCAGACCAGCTGCCATACATATGGGCCGAATGTCGGCTGTTTTTTTTACTGAACTGGCCGATGTCGCCCGTCATTTTACAACCAAAAACGTAAATGTATTTTATTGGGATTTTATGTGATAGACCAACGCAAAGTGGCACATAATTGTGAAGTGTCTGGAAAAATAAATAGTTTTCAAAAATTTTCACAAATATCTTTTTTTACAAATAAGATTGTGACAACGAGCAAGAAACTCCCCTGCTCGCGCATTGGAAAAAAACTTATTTTACTTTTTGTTGCGCTCCTTTCTTTATAGCTTTGTGTGTGTGTTGTATGTGGAGTATTGTAGTGACTTTACAGATACATGGTAAGTGGGTTTGTGCAATAGAAATAAAAATGTGAATTTTAATTAGGCAGGATCGGTTCTATTCATCACCAGCTTATGGTATTTATTTTTTACTTTTTTGTATAGGTTTTAATGGAATATTGATGCTGTTATCCTTGTGAACATTTTTATTTTGGTAATGGTAAGGTTCAGTTTAAGGTGAGGTTATTGGGCATAGAAAGTCTTGGGAATAAGAATTGCGGATTAGGTCATCTATAGGAGTAGACTCGGGTTTAGGTTGGATATAAGACTTTGGTTTTGGAGTGAGTTCTGGTTAGGGTGAGGTTAAGCTTCAGATAAAGGTTTGGTATAAAGTGATATTAAAGTAGTCTTCCTTCTTTTTTTTTTTTTTTTTTTTTTAAATAACAATACTTACCTGCTCTGTGTAGTAGTTTTGAACAGAGCATCCCCGATCCTCCTCTTCTCGCGTCTCTCGCTGGCACTCCTGGCCTCTCCCTCCTGCCGAATGCCCCAACAACAAGCAGCTTGCTATGGGGGGCACCTGAGCCGAGCCACCCTCTGTGTGTGTAAATTCAGACATAAAGCTGTAGCTCAGCCACGCCCCCCTCTCCTCATTGGCTTTGATTGACAGCAGCGGGATCCAGTGGCGCCTACTGCTGTCTCAGCCAATGAGGAGGGAGATTTCCTGGACAGCTGAGGCTCTTGTGCAACATCGGTGGATGGATAGGGCTCAGGTAAGTATTAGGGGGGCTGCTGCACACAGCATATGCATTAAGATGGGAAAAAAAAACCTTCTGCCTTTTAAAACCACTTTAAGGTTGGATTAAAGTGGAACTAAACTTTCTCAATCAACATGAACTATTTTTAATCCTTATGTTCCGTTAGTTTCTGGTCTAGGCCAACATGATGTCATACACCCCAGGAGTCTTCATGGACATATTTTATTTATTTTATTCATCTGAAGGAGGGACTTTCTCACCTAAGTACCCTCCTACCTGCATGCCTGAGCTAAGGGCAGATGTATTCCAGGAAGTAAATGCTATATGAATCATCTGCAATTACTCAAGATGGCTGCGGTAAGAAATGCTAGGGGGGTGTTTTTTAAAGTGAGTTCTCAATAAAATGATGCATGGAGACGTGTGGATGGGTAAGTTTGCTTTGAACATTAAACAAGAATTAAGCAGTCTTTTCAGTTTGTGGTGCTCAGATACAGCAAAGTTTCGCTTTAATGGCCTATCTCGAGTTAAGCTGAGTTTGAACAGAACCAGTGCCATCTAGGTTTATGACTGTTTTGATCCAATGTTATCACAGTTATTTAGCCTTACTTATGTAATAATTATGTATCTCCTTGATTTGCTTTATTTACTTTGAATTCGATGTGTCAGCTTCAGGGTCAGAGGTTATGAGGAGTTGCCCTATTACCTACTTGACGTCACCCTAGCTCCTAAAATTACACAGCAATGTCCAATAACAGAGCCCCATAGTTGACTGTAACGTAAGAAGACTCTAGGGCTATACTGTGCACCCTAAGAAGCTGGACATTGTGTAAAGTCAGGTAGATGGCAGGGCAGGAACATTCAGACTCTTGACCTACAACTCTCAATGATCAGCAAGTGGTTAGTCTGTTACAAGTCAAGTCTTGACAGATTAATTTCACCTTATTTCCTTTGGCATTCATTTTTTGCATGTGATACTTTTTTGGCCTTAATAAAATTACACTGTAACTACCAAACTCAGAGAAAGTGAAGAAGCAGCTATATTAACTTGGGGGGGAAAAAAGGACTGGCTAAGACTTGACTTATTTTGCAGGTAAAGAGCGCTCCACCCTCTGGGACCAGATGCAGTTTTGGGAGGATGCTTTCCTGGATGCTGTGATGCTGGAAAGAGAGGGAATGGGGATGGATCAGGGACCCCAAGAGATGATAGATAGGTGAGTCTAGGATCCCTTTCATTGGCTACAGCAAGAGGTCAGGATGCTTTTTGTTTTGTTTTCCAGCTGACTGCTTTATGTGTTTAGGTATAATTCTTTGGGAGACCATGACAGGAAACGTCTTGAAGAAGACGAAGATCGACTTTTGTCTACACTCTTACACAACATGGTGTCCTATATGGTGATGATAAAGGTAAATTGGATGCATTGTTTTTATTATATACTGCTGTTTGCTTTGAGTGTAATTTAAAGTGTGTGCAAGTTTGATAGCAGAACAATGAACTTCAGTATTGTTTGGTCAATGAGGCAAAGTGTTTTTCCCTTTTGAACAGTTTTGTTGCAAGTGAAACTTTGCTCCTTATGTCTACAAGGATTACAAATCGGTACCAAAATGGAGCAGTCATAGTGCGTGCATTGGGTATCTAATTAAGGAAGCATTATTATCACAAAACATAAGCTGAATGGAAACTGCAGCGTTGGCCCTCATTGATGCTTTAATCTCCCTCCTCCTTATAAGCCCCCCCCCCCCACAGAATCAAATTAAGGTTTTTTATGCCTACTATTTTGATTTCCAGCTCCTGCTGGGCCAAACCGAAGTATATCATGTTTGGTATAATGAAAGGTGAGCTCAGATTGGTACATCTTTTGGCAACAGTTCCACACCCTAGATCAGCAGTACCCCTAATTCTCCAAAGTTCAACACACACATTGCAATCTAATGCCACGTACACACAATCGGAATTTCTGACAACAAATGTTCGATTTAAGCTTGTTGTCGGAAAATCCGACCGTGTGTAGGCTCCATCGGACATTTGCTATCGGAATTTCCTACAACAAAAATTTGAGAGCTGGTTCTCAAATTTTCCGACAACAAAAGTTGTTGTTGGAAATTCCGACCGCGTGTACACAATTCAACTTATTGCTAAGAAAACTGCTGCATTTACTATTTCTAGGCAATGAAGACCCAGCGTTATAAAAAAAAAAAAGTGTCATATTGAATTTTAGCTATTTACTAAATGATGATAAGCTCACTCTTTTTGTTAAGGTAAACAAGACAGATCTCCGGAAGAAGGTTCGACGTCTGATGGGGAAGTGTCACATAGGTTTAGCGCACAGTCAACAGATTAATGAGCTACTTGACCAAGTGACAGATCTGGTAAGACTGATGGGTGAAAATTTATAGTGGGCTAAAGAAGTACTGCAAGTCTGGGCCTCAGTGAACTTAATTTTTGTTTAATTGTTTAAAGAGCCTTTTTTATTCTGTTATTTGTTAAAGATGTTGATTGGTTACTATGATCACCAAATACACTTTTTCCTCAAATATAGAGGTTCACACCCTCACTATTTGGCCTGTTTACCGTGATCACCAAAAGTGTGAAAGTAAAAGAAAATCCCACATTTTGGGTTGACATCAGAACACAAATAGAGGGGAAATCTTCCAATGGGGACACTAGTTCTGGTGAGACATCAAGAATCCTTCACTTTGGAGGAATTTCCTCCATCTTCCTGTTTTGGCTACGGGATAGGATATGAAGAAGATGAAAGAAGTGGGGTATAAACTTTGGGATTTTAAATGGGACGTGAGGGAAGGTACACGCCCCCATCCCTATACAAAGAGGGGGGGGGGGGTTTGGGACTTTGAATGAGGCGTGCGTGGTGGAACCAAACAAATTCATATAGGTATAAACATTTGTATGTTAGTAAACCAATGAGTGGCATGGCATAAAACAGTATAACATGCATTTAAGCATAGGCGGTATCAATATACATTGTGTGTGTGTGTATCTACTGTATCTATCTATCTCTTATTTATATATATATATATATATATATATATATATATATATATATATATATATTTATATTTTTTTACTAACAGCATGGCACACACAAGCAAATAAAATTGTACATCATAATTCCCCATGTGCAGGGTAAACCATATCATAAAATGGAATCTAGGAGAGGGAAAAACCATCTAAAATTCTCGATTTATTATTGGATGCATCAGAATGGGCTTGACTCGTTTCATGGACTTCTATCCACTCATCAGGAGCAAAATTCATCGATGTTCTGTAAAGGGATATAGATACCAATATAATCTGGTGTAAATACCCACAAGGGGAGAAGAGAGTAAATTGGAAATGAAATACTCACGTATAAACTGATAATGGGACTGTGCAATACCACATGCCAGGGGTCGGCCAAATGAGCTGGCCCGAGAGCTGAGAAAGGGACCCAACAGGAAAACCGGGAGCATACACACCATCCCCCATGGAATGTCATGTGTGAGAGAGATCTTCATGTCGTGATGAATGGGACTTCTATAATATATACAATGAAATAAGTGGTATGTATCTATGCCAATGTAAGTCAATGGGACAAGAATAGGATGAAGCCCATAGCCACGCTGAGGAAATGATATGGAACATATGACCAAAGTGAAAAGGAGAGCAGTGACCAGATCAGGGATATGAGAAATTTAAGGAAAAGATCTCTTAAAAGGGGAATAAAAAGAAAAGAAAACAGGAGTGAGTGAATGTTACAAATACTGTCTCAAAAGAAATGCCAAAGTGAAAACAATGTGCACAAAATGCTCACTGTGGATTTACCTTAGTGAATCCAAGTGGATTAGCAAGCCAGGTAGAGAAAACAGTGGTCTGGAGGTGCATGGGATGTGCTGCCTTAACAATGGAATACCAGTGAATTGGGCCTAGGATATCTTAGAAGTCCATGAAACATGTCAAGCCCATTCTGATGCATCCAATATACATTGAGAATTTTAGATGGTTTTACCCTCTCCTAGATCCCATTTTATGATATGGTTTACCCTGCAAATTTTATTTGCTTGTGCCATGCTGTTGTGTATATATATTTTTTTACTATGTATATCAATACCTCCTATGCCTACATGCATGGTTATACTGTTTTATGCCAATCATTGGTTTACTAATAAACATACAGATCTTTATACCTATGTGAATTTGTTTGGTTCCACCACGCACACATCATTCAAAGTCCCAACATCCACCCTTCTTTGCATACATGATATGAAGGGAAATCTCCCCAATAGGACACGGATGGCAAAAAAACAAAACTGAGGGGGGTTATAACCCTCTATTACCCTATGCAAAATGAAGGAGAAAAAAAGTGTTGCCTTCCTTTTAGTTACACTTAAAGCGTAAACCGCTGCAGTAAAAAAATAATAATTACATACCGTATATACTCGAGTATAAGCCGACCCGAATATAAGCCGAGGCTCCTAATTTTACCACAAAAACTGGGAAAACGTATTGACTCGAGTATAAGCCTAGGGTGTGCCTCACTTTGCCTCACTGTGTCCATGCCTCACTATGTCCATGCCTCACTGTGTCCATGACTAGACTGACGTTTAACATTGGAGTCTATGGAAGGGGTGCCCGGTTTTGAAAAATCGGTGCTCCCCGGCCGTAGGTTCTCCAGACAAGAAACTTTGCACACTTGTAGAGCTAGAGTGGGGCTATATGTGTGCCAAGTTTGGGGTCCAGGAGACCTACGGCGGGCCGGTACCGGCTCCCCAAAGTCCCGGAGATCAGACGCAAAAAGGTGACTCGAGTATAAGCCGAGGGGTGCATTTTCAGCACAAAAAATTGTGCTTAAAAACTCGGCTTATACTCGAGTATATACGGTATATACTTATTGCATACTAGCACATTATGAAATACTTAACATAGAACAAAGCCCTCCAGCAGCGCACTGTCAAGGCTGACAGGGCTTCCATCTTCTCCCAATGTTCCTTCCAGGTTCGTGGACTCTGGCTGTGTAAGCCCTCAGTTTCGGCACAGTGCTTTGAAGAAGGTCCAGCATGGTATGCCGGTGATGTCGCTGGCTGCATCCAGTGTGATTATCTCCTAAACAGTGCTGTGTAGGAGATATTCATTTGACCTACAGGTAAGCCTTCTCATAGGCTTACCTGTAGGTAAAAATCACAAAACAGACTTTACTACCACTTTAAAGAAGGATTCCAGGTATGGATATTTTATACATAGTTACATTGGTCTAGCTTGGGCCAGTGTAACTGTGCATATACCATAGCCTATTCCTCTGGAATCTGGAAATGACTAAAGTAGACACCACTAATACAGTGATCTCCACTCACTTCAAGGTCCTGTGGCATGTGGTGCCATTCAGTGTGACATCACTGACCCACCTCTTCATCTCTTCCAATTAGAGAATGCATTGCATTCATTCGGAAAATGCAAAGCATTCTCTGAATATCTCTGGTGCTGAGTGGCTTACCACTTGTGTTCAGAATGCAGCAGGGCAGCCACTCTGTACTGGACACCAAGCAAATGGAGATCACTGGAGGGCCAGGTATGGTATATGCATAGTTACATTGGTCAAAGTCAGACCAATCTAACTGTGTATACAATATCCATACCTGGAGTTTTGCCCTAATTTTTTTTTTAGGTTAATCTGCATAGCTCCAGCACGCTTGTTAGCAGCCTGTTAATAAACTAGATCTTGTATATGATAGGAGAGAGGAAAGATGTTTACCACTTTCTCTAAAGCTAGGCATGCACTGCCTGAATTTCTGATGAATGGTCTGAAATCAGCCTTGTGGGGGGCCCTTTCAACCCCCTCCCGCCCAACATATTTCAATTGAAAATCAATGGAGCCGGGCAGAAAGTTGACTGCCAACCAACGGTTACATCCAATCAGATGCAGCCACTGTTCAGGTGCTTTGACAGCAGCTGCTTGCAGCTGTCAGAATGCAATAACCAATCAGGGGAATCCACCCCTCTATGCCAGGGGTCTTCAAACTATGGCCCTCCAGTTGTTCAGGAACTACAATGCCCATCATGCCTAGTCATGTCTGTGAATGTCAGAGTTTTACAATGCCTCATGTGATGTGTGCTTCCGCAACAGCTGGTGGGTCGTAGTTTGAAGATCCCTGCTCTATGCAGTATACCGTAAATGTAAGTGTTTTTTTTTGTTTATCCCACAGGCTGAATGAAAAAAATCTGTGTATGGTCAGTTTACGCCTTTTTTTTTTCTTCTTTTTATTTATTAAAGCAGCTGTTACCGAGTTGGAGAAAGTAAAGAAAATTAGATTAAAAAAAACAAAAACAAAATGCCATATACATATTATTTAAAGGAATATGGATTCTCCCTAAGTCGCAAGTCTTGCTGATTTTTTTATATTTTGCTAGTGTGTGCCACCAACAGTATAACCCGTCACAAATTATCTATTTTTTAACACAGAATGGCCGTGACCTAAGCGTTCGACCCAGTGGTAGTCGTCACATTAAGAAACAGACTTTTGTGGTGCATGCTGGGACTGACACCAGTGGAGACCTGTTCTTTATGGAGGTGAGTAAGTTGATCATGGAGAATGTGGTGCCATCAGCCCGTGTTCTGTAACTTTTTATCAGCTAATGAGCCTTCTCAAATTCACCATTTCTTCAGTTTCCTGAATTTTATCCTACTCTGCTGTATTTTTTATAGCACATCAAAATCATAAATAATGAAGTAGGGTTTGTTTAGTCATGTCACCCCCTGAGGTGTAGTCATTGCTAGCAGTGCAATTTTAAAATGGGACATTTCCAAGGAGTGCTGTCTACAGACATGTATACACCCATCTTGAGGGTTTTTTTATTTTTTCTGTCCGTGGCAGGACACTGAAAGATGCACAAGAGTTTTGGCCTGAATAAAAAAAAAAAAACTGGAGTTTATTTAATTTGCTATTGAAATAAAGTACAACTAAAAGCTTCTAAATAACCAAGTTCCAAGTCCAGTTACTTTGAAATGCCTTCTAAAATAATAAAAAAAAAAGATTTTATCTTCCCGACAGAGCCAAATCATTCTTTGTGTTTCAAATATTCCTGAAAACTGCAACTCAGTGGAAAGGTTTCAGCAACAGTGGCAATCCATAAAGCATTGGGCAGTACTGTGTGTGGTCAGGTGCCGATTGACAAGCTACAGGTTTGAGAATCAGCAGTGACGATGCCGATAGCCACGTCTCCCACATTTGTTTTAATGCTCCTGGAGGCAGTTCTTTTCGCCCTGTTTCGCTTCAGACCTCTGCAATTTAACATTCTATCATTATGGGACAATCAACTCTAGACCGACTGATTTTGTTGATTCACAGAAGACTTGGCCTGACTTGGCTGGCTGATGCCATCCCGCAGGCTGTCGGTGCAGGGACCTGGTAATCATTGGAGTACCATCTCCTAATCAACATCCTTGTGTGTCAGTGATTTGGCTGTCTCTGCAGTGTTTTGAACTGTCCTGCTTGAGGGCCATACGATCCCCATTCAGTTAGACCGCACTACAGCAATAGTGTACTTTAGTTATCAGGGAGGAACCAAAAGTCTTGACACAGCGATCTTCTACCAAAAGAACTCATATGCCACCTTGCTTCACGATTGCTGGCTTTAATGGCATACCTGTTGAAGCCAAGGTTATGTAGCACACGGGGGCATCTCTGAGTCAGTGATTCCTCAGATACTAAAAGATGGGTAGTTACTTTCCACAGGGTCTATCATTGGGCGTGGAAGGGATACTTCACTTGAAGGACTGGGAAATCTGTCCCCGACAGGTCACCTATAAAAGGAAGTTGTAAAGGACTATCTCGGTACCAACTTATACATATATATACCTGAGATTTAATAAAAATATTAAATTCTTTATTGGTACAAAAAAGATAAAAACAGGATATCCAGATACTTAATGATAAACATCATAAAAGGTGCATGGTAACAATCCATGTATATCACCAGCATTCATGTCCCCTGCTAGGGAGGATCAGGATATGGTGAATTTCCACGGATATCATTGTTCTCAGCATGTTTCATGGAATTCTACCGCTTCATCAGGAGAATATCTGTAATCAGTCATTAGAATAATAAACGCCAGCTATTACAGTATTGCAAACAAAGTAAAACAAATTTGGAGAAAGGGGGGAAAAAAAGAGAGCGATGTCACTTACCCGAGACCCAAGCCTGACTGGAGTCACAGCACCACAGAGGTTCAACCACAGCGGCTAAGGGGGACGTGCAAAAATGGACGGACGTCTATATTGGATAATGTATCAGTAGAGAATGTACAGCCATAGAGGGGCAGTTGGAGAAAAAGGGAGTGAGATTCGCCAAAGTTTCTTGTTAAGACAAATTCTCTCCTTCCTGCAGCTGAGTCTGGGCCAGTGTTTGGCTGTTAGCACTATCAAGGGGAATATTTCTGCTCTTTCTATCCTGTTTCAGAGACTCTGAATCCAGTTTTGTTGATGCTTCAGAAACCATCATTTGAACATATTGGAGACATTCCTCTCTGTTCTCACTCATAAATGGTGCAAGGTGAGTGTCTACATTGATGGCCTTGTCCTGCAAAGAACCCTTTGTAGTTTTGCATAGAGGCAAGGTGATATTGAGATCCAGGACTTCTTGCCTAAGGCAGCTTCTGTCCTTCCCCCTCAACCAGGACATGTTTCTTCTGTCCCTCTGCCCTGCTTAAGTTCCTTAAAAGGAATTTTCCCTCTATTGTCTTGTCTTGGTGTGGTTGAGGTTCTGAGCATGTCTTTTTCTCAACCACTATTTTACAAAGATAGATTACCTTTTTGTTATCCCAGGATGGACCCTAACAGGGTGCACAGGCTTCTTTTTCTGCAATTTCTAGGTGGCCAAGGCCAGCCATACACGGTTGAATTCTTGCCTGGTTCAGCAGGAACCGGCCGAGATTCAAACCGTTAATGTGCAGGCTGAATGTACAACCAGCCTGCCGGATTCACTTCCAATTATCGCACGCGGCTGCTATAGCTGCTAGCGATATTCACCTTCTTTTCCCAGGAAAAGACAATGGCCCGGCAGGAGAGATTCCCTTGTCCAGCACTGTCTGTGTTGATGGGTGAATTGTGCAAATTTAGGAAAGAAATTTGCACAGTATATGGCTGGTTTTAGCCAAACCTTAGGCAAGCTAAGGGTCCCAAGGATTGCGTTACACCTTTCCTGTGAAGGTGCACTCTACTTCATCTGAAAGTGTTTCATGGGCTTATTCAGCATCAAGCAACCATTTCACAAATTTGCAAGGGTGCCTCCTGGTCTGCTATTTACACTTTCTAAAAGGTTGATGTTTTTGCCTAATTTAATGCAAACTTTGGGTGTGAGGCCCTTGTGGTGGTTCTGTGTACTGCAAGCAATCCCCAGTTTTGTTGTCTTTATTCTTGTGACAATAAGCGAAAATGACGGAGAAAACTGGCTAACCCTATATTCTCATATACAATGTAAATGATGTAATTGTAGTGCTAAATCTCACCAATACTCCATTTCCACAAAAATATCATCCATATATAAAGAAAAAAATAAAACGTGCATCCAACTGGTGCTTTTTTTAAAATATATTATATATATATATATATATAAAATATATTTTAAAAAAAGCACCAGTTGGATGCGCATTTTATTTTTTTATATATATATGGATGATATTTTTGTGGAAATGGAGTATTGGTGAGATTTAGCACTACACTTGCATAATTTACATTCATATACTATGCCTTTTCTCCTCATTGCTGGTTTGCTGGAGTGTATATACAGGCTTATTCAGTAAGGCAGTACAGAGAGCATTGTTTGTTTGTATTCAGAGTACAGTAACACATAACCAGTCAGCTCATCCAATGTTAAATCCAGTTGCAGTGGACTACTGCACATTGTTTTTTACCTTACTGAATAAAGCCCTTATTTTTTGTCAATGTGAATGGTTTGTGTACTAGTAAAAAATTGTTCCTGTGTCCTCATGTCTTCTAGGTTTGCGACGACTGTATTGTATTACGCAGTAACATTGGAGCTGTGTACGAACGCTGGTGGTATGAAAAACTCATTAACATGACCTACTGCCCCAAAACAAAAGTGCTTTGTTTGTGGAGAAGAAATGGACAAGAGACCCAACTCAACAAGTTTTTCACCAAAAAGGTGAGTCTTGAATGTGAGAAAGCTTATTGGGTGGTGGGTTCCCTGAAGTGGCCACGTTTTGAGTTGGCAAGTATGTGGGTTGTGCGAGTTCTGTTAATCATGAGTCTCTAGACGTCAAAAGTGATAGTGGTCACACTGCTCTACAGTTACCCCTCTCTCTGTTTAGTTCTCCTGTCAAGGTGTAGTTTTTACTTGGTTTCAAACTTTTGGTAGACAGGACATATATCACAAAGGTCTTTCGTTATCCTCGATGATTAGGATGAGTAGCTGACTCAAGAACAATCATCTGTTAGCTAGGAACACCTTGAATGCAACAAACCCCAATTCCCAAAAAGTTGGAACACTATGTAAAATCTGCATAAAAACAGAATGCAATGGTTTGCAAAACTCATAAAACTATAATTAATTCACAATAGAAAATAAAAATACACTTCAGATGTTTAAACTGAGATAATGTTCCATTTTAAGAAATAAAGAGATCCTTTTGAAATTGATGACCGCAACATGTCTCAAAAAAAGTTGGAATAGGACAACAAAAAAAGCTGGGACAGATCCACAAATAGCTGGCAAAGTAAGTGGTACTAACAAAGAGCTAGAAGAACATATTGCAATGAATTAGGTTAATTGGCAACAGGCCAGTTACATGGGTATAAAAAGAGCATCTAAAGCCCTGTACACGCGATCGGTTTTACCGATGAAAACAGTCCGATGGACTTTTTTCATCGGACAAACCGATAGTGTATGGGCCCCATCGGTCTTTTTTCCATCGGTGTTAAAAAATAGAACATGTTTTAAATTATCCGATGGGAAAAAAAACGATCGCAAATTACTATCGTCTGTGGGGAACTCCATCGGATAAAAAACCCACGCATGCTCAGAATCAAGTCGACGCATGCTCAGAATCAAGTCGACGCATGCTCAGAAGCATAGAACATTTTTCTTGGCTCGTCGGAGTGTTTTACGTCACGGCGTTTGGGACGATCGGTTTTTTGACTGATGGTGTGTAGGCAAGACTGATGGAAGTCAGCTTCATCGGATTTCCGATGGAAAAATCCATCGGTTTAAAATCCATAGGAAATCCGATCGTGTGTACAGGGCTTTAGAGAGTCAGAGTGTCTCAGAAGTAAAGGTGGGCAGAAGTTCACCAATCTGTGAAAAACTGCGTCTAAAAATTGTCGAACAGTTTTAGAATAATGTTCTTCAACTTGAATTGCAAAGACTTTAAATATATCCTCCTCTAAAGTACATAATATCAAAAAAATCTTT
Organism: Rana muscosa; assembly: GCA_029206835.1. Lineage (NCBI taxonomy): Eukaryota > Metazoa > Chordata > Amphibia > Anura > Ranidae > Rana > Rana muscosa. The sequence continues at coordinate 161,862,937 of CM055119.1, read as the reverse complement.
GTATGCAAGGGACTATGCCAAATCCCAATATTGGTTGCCCATGATATTTGTGCCCTCAGACTGCATTGCATTAAAAACCGCCACGATTCTGGGGTGGACATCACTGCATGGGCTCGGTAGTGCTTCCTAAAATCACTGTCTGTTAATACAGTTCGCCGTGCCATTCAAAAATGAAAGGTAGAGAGAGCTCTATCATGCAAAGAAGCAGCCATGTCTGAACATCATCAAGAAACACAGCCGTCTTCTCTGGCCTAGAGCTAGTTTAAAATGGTGTGTTGTAAAGTGGAAAACGTTTTATGTGGTCAGACTGATGGAAACTTGACATTCTTTTTGGCAAACATGGGACTAAAGCGGACAGGGACCACCCGTCTTGTTAGCCAGGCAACTTGCACATCTGAAAAGGCACCATCAGTGCAGAAAGATTTATGCAGGTTTTAGAGCGACATAGGCTCCATTTCAGACAATGTCTTTTTCAGGGAAAGCCTTGCATATTTCAGCAGGAAAATGCTAAACTGCATCTATAACAACAGCATTGCTTTGTATTGCAAAGTAAAGGAAGGATTTCTGGACTCATAGCTATGATTAAGCACTAAGCTTTAGTGCGAAACGCGTCAGTTTGTACCCTGTTTGCTGTGGCATGTATCCTGTGGTTTTTTATCTACAATAAAAGCAACAAGTTGTTTGGAGTGCGGCTGTCCAGAAATCCTTCCTTTACTTTGCATTATCCTATGCATTGCCAGCATTCCCGTGGCTTCGGATCTGGTGAAGAGGTTTACAATCAGTATCCTTGCGCAGTGACTCCCTTTCCCCAGCATGGCTTTGTAGTTGAAGAGTCTGGGTGCTTAATTGGCCTGACTGCAGTCCATTCCTTTCACTGGTTAAAAATATTTGGCGCATCTTGTAATAAAAAATATGACAAAGACCCAGGACTGTTGAGTAGTTAGAATCCTATATCTGGGAAAACATTCCACTCCCAAAACTTCAGCAACTGGCCTCCTCAGTTCCCAGACATTTACAGAGTGTTAAAAGAGGAGATGCTACACCATGGTAAATATGGTCCTATCCCTGTAACAGTAGGCCAGCAAAGAAGGCAGATCCAGGTGTCATTGTGTACCTTTTACGTTTCTCCACAGCATCCAGGAAGCCCTCCTAGTACCCTTCCTTCTCTATTACTTTGGAGCTCTGGTCTGCCATGCAGTGGTTTGCCTCTAATAGCTGCTGAGGTACCCACAGGGCTTTGTGGAGTCCCATTGGGTATGACATATCTTTAAATTGAAGTCAAAGATCTCAGTAAATGTTACTCCAATTATAGTATTAGCGCCAATACAATGTGTTGGATGGATTTAAAGGCTATCTCCACCTTGCATAACATGTTGCACCCATATTTAGCATGCAGCTGAACCCTCACCTCTGGGGTCCACGCTCCTGTAAAAACGGGCAGGATTGCATAACCCCCCCCCCCCCCACCCTGCAGCCACCCTATCCACACGCAAAGGCCCCCCTCCCCTTCCCACTCGCAGTGACTGTCGTTTTTTTCAATCGGTGCTGCTGTGCGGTGCTCCAACTATGGATCTGTGAATGAATAAAATACAAGTTCCGTCTTCCACCTCGGCAGACATACTTGTAGTTCTCAATAAACTAGGAGCGCTCTGATTAGCACACTAGTAGTCCATTAACACTTCTGCAGCTCAGTAACTGAAAGAGAGCTGCAGGAGCCTGACATGACATTGCACCCACGATCCACTGACCGCGCCTGCAATAATTTGCACGCTCCTGTGTATGAAGATAACAAATGCACTTTACTCTTTCGTTCATGGACGGACACAGCTTCCTATTGACAAGTGGGTATTATCCTTCATTTAGGAGTGACTAGGTAGAAAACTTGTAGAAAGTGTTAACGCACCACACCCTCTACAGCACCGCCCAGGGGGCGGACCCTCTGGGTATAATCTCTATCTCTGCACCTCGCAGATCAGTTTATTTTCTGCCTAGTAAGGAGAAGAACATGGCTCCCTTTCGGCCCACTGGTCCGGGGTTTTTTTTCTACGTTTTTACGTTTTGTTTTTTTGTTTCCTGCGATCTTCGATCAACTGCCGACTGGGTGACAGGCTGGATCCTCGATCCTTGTAGTCCCCCCAGTTTCGGCCCTCGAGCATGTGCCGACCCAAGCTACGCGCTGGGTTTTCCACGACATGCCCGTCGCTCTACGGGTGGCCGGTGAGCTTACACTCCAGGGCTTGCATCGGACCACTCAGCTAAGGCTGACCTTTTCGGCCGAGTCGCAGTAGCCTGGCGGTGAGCTTCACGCTCCAGAGCATGCAGATGATCGTTCCCTAGGACTCATTCACAGCATGCCTGGCCGACAGTCACCTCCGTGCGCGGATGATGATCTGTCCGGAATGTCTTCCAGCATGATCCACGCAGGAAGGGAAAGTAGCTCCCCTGCTTCGGCAGGGTGACTTGGCTGGACTTTTCTGGAGAGATCAAGTAAGTGGTTTTACCCTTTCTTTCCTCTCTCCCTGCCTTCCCTCCTCCCTGGGCTCTGAGCTAAGGCTGGTTGCTGGGGTCGCCTAGGGGGCTCCATCTGAAGCGGGGCTGCGCTGTACTGTCGTTTAAAAAATGTAATTTTTTGGTTACCTGTGTGTGTGCCTTCTCCCTCCATGCTGTTGGCAGCCATTTTTGGGTGTTCCACGCCTGTTTGGCCTCTGGTGCCTGTCCGGCGGCCATTTTCTTGTAGTTTGCCCCCGATTTGGCCTCTATCGACTGCTCGGCGGCCATGTTTCTTATGGTTCTCGCCTATATGTAGATACCGCCGCTCGGCGGCCATCTTTTTGTGGTCCATGGTCGCTTTTGCCTCTATGGACGGCTCGGCGGCCATTTATTTGTGGTCCACATTGTTTTTTATACGGCTGCTTGGAGGCCATCTTGTGGAAGTCTTCGGCCTCTAGGGTGCATTCTCTGGCGCTAATTCATACAGAGACGCTGATAAGGATCAGACTGACACGGTCAGCGGTGGGATGGCATCTCAGGCGGGAGCAGACGGCAGCAATTGCGGTACCGTTCTGGCTGGTGAGTCCTCTGGGAGACCTTTTCATCTCTGTAGCAGCTAGAAGGGTGGCCTATTGATACCTTGCCTGGAGTCCCTGTGGGTGTCAGGCGCGTGGGTCAGCATGACATCAGAAGCAGACGTCTTCTTCCCTGAAACACCTGAGTTGGCAACTGGTGCCCCTGATGTATCTGTGGGCGCTATGCGGCAATCCTAGAGATTTTTTGTTGCCAAGGTGGAAGCGGCGCATGGGAACAGGGGGGGTGGTAAACGCCCCCGTCTCCTGCCATCTTCTGGGGATAATTCTGATGCAGAACCAGGCCCAGCTGTGGCTCATGGCCCAGATTCTGATGCTTCAGAGACTGCAGACTGTGACCGATCGGACAGTGAGACTGTCTTCAGGTCCAGGTCAACACGCAAAAAGGCTTTGGTATCTGACCTTATCACTGCAGTGCTGGATACGCTAAAATTGGAGAATGCTGCAGAAGCAGCAGAGATACCGGTCCCTTTTGGGTTCCGTAAACTGGCCCGCACTGCTAAGGTGTTTCCTTGTGTGTCTTATCTTGATAAGCTTTTGTACAAGGAGTGGGAAAACCCACTGAGGGTCTTTGCAGCCCCAAAGAATTTTGCGGTGCGGTACCCCTTTGGGGAGAGTTTCCTGAAAAAATTTACCTCTCCCCCGATAGTGCACCCCCCCGTGTCCAGACTTAACAAGTCACCACGATTTCAGTGGAAGGGGCTCCTATCTTCAGGGACACTCGCTACCTATACACAGTGGGGGGCTCAGCGGTGCGTCTTGCATTGGCTGGGGTTTTCTGATGTCTCAGACACTTACTGAGTAGGCTAAGATGCTACTCCAGGGGTTAAAAGCACGGGAGACTCCTCCGAACGAGGTAGCTCTGGCCGACCAGTTGGTACAGGGCCTTAAGTCTGTGTGCGAGTCAAACATGGATACTATCCCCTTGCTGTCTTGGGCCTCGGTTTAGATGGTGGCGTTATGCCGCCTGATCTGGCTAAGGTACTGGTCTGCGGACCAATCTTCCAAGAAGGCCCTGTTGGATCTGCCTTTTTAAGGCGACAGACTTTTTGGGGCCTCTCTGAATGACATCATTAAAGATGCCACAGGAGGTAAGAGCACGTTGCTTCCGCAATCCAAAAAAGGGTAAGGAGCCACGCCATAGGCAAGGGCCCTCCTTCACCGCACACAAGCGGTTCTTTCATCCGTCTAGTGCGGCAGGTAAATGACCCCAGGCCGATTAAGCGCCTGCTGAGGGACAGAAGCGTCCCTGGGTTTGCAAGCCCAACCTTGCTTACCGAACAGATTTTTTCCCTCTAAACCGCCAGATTCAGCCGACTTGTCGGGAAGCCCTATATGGGGCGGTCCAAGACCTGCTGATACGCAGGGTGGACCTTCCTGTCTTAGTACAGGAACGGGTTCAGGGATTCTACTCAAATCTGTTCGGAGTGCAAGGACGCATGCTTGCATGTCTCCATATGCACCAGGCATCAGATGTCTGCGTTGGCGGCCGGGGGAAGACCACTACCAAGGGTGGCTCTCCCCTTTGGCCTGACATTGGCACCAAGGTGCTTGCCCCGATTCTGGCCCTACGAAGACAGCGTGGCATCGCTATCATGGGCAACTTGGACCATCTTCTTCTGAGGGTCACTTCAAACTCAAAATTAGAAGTGAGCGTGTCTATAACCTGTCAGACCCGCCGATACTTGGCTGGGTGCTGAACGCTCAGAAGTCAGTATTGGTACCAACTCCTAGTGTATCTAGGGTTGATTCTGGACTCCTCAGAGGCAAAAGTTTTTTTTCTCCCTAGGGGAAAGTTGCAGACCCTTCGAAATGCGGTGCGGCAATTGACACCCCAAAGATGGTTGTCACAAGCACTTTACAGAGGAGTCCTGGGCCTCATGGTAGTCTCCTTCGAGGCGGTACCATAGGCACTATTTCACACGCGAGTGTTACAGAAGGTAACTCTGTCCTGAAGGGTCTAGTGCCCTTCATCCCTGGATTATCAAATCCGGGTGAGCCACCTAATCGGGACCTCCCTAGTTGGTGGCCGACATCACCGGAATTTCTGTCTGGGAAGTCGTTCCTTCCTTTTTACTGGATGGGGGGCTCAGTCTACCTGGGTCGCTGGACTCCGGAGGAATCCCACTTGCAGATCATTGGCCTGAAATCCGGGCGAACTGGCTTTGCCTCTCCACATGGTCTCAGAGGCTACAAGGGCATCCAGTCAGAATCCAGTCGGACAAACACCACAGTGGTGGCGTATCATCAAGGAGGAACAAGCAGCTCTGCTGCATCGGAGGTCGCTCGCCTCCTAAGGGTGGGCAGAAAGGAGCAGACCAGGCCTGTCGGCCGTATACATTCCGGGTGTGGAAAACTGGCAGGCGAACTACCTGAGTTGCCAGATGCTGGACCAAGGAGAATGGTCTTTACACCCGGAGGAGTTTCAGCTCCTTTACCAGAGGGGAAGCACGCCAGTCTTGTATCTCCTGGCTTCTCGACTCAATCGGTAGGTATTGAGGTTTGTGGCCAGGTCAAGAGACCCTTGGGCAAACACGACAGATGCGTTGATGGCACTGTGGAGTCAGTACCGGCTAATCTATGCCTTTCCTTCTCGGAAGCTCCTTCCTCATCTGCTTCGCAGACTGGAGGCAGGGAGGATTACAATGGTCCCAATTGCTCTGTATTGGCCTCAGCGTCCTTGGTACGCCGATCTAGTGCGTCTGGTAGCAGACGCCTTTTGACATCTACCGCCAAGAAGGACCTGCTGTTGCAAGGTCCCAGACGACATCCTGTTTTTTTTTTTTTTTTTTACAGCCACTGGCTTAACAGCATGGCTTGAGAGCCAGGTGCTAAGAGACCGGGGCCTGTCAGACTCGGTGATCTCTACCATACGGAGTACTCGGAAATCATCCCCTAGGAAGATTACCATCACACTTGGAAGACCGGCATATCCATTTGTGAGGAAATGAGGTGGCATCCGTGTACTTATTTGGTTCCAGAGTCCTGCTGTTCTTCAGCAGGGAACGGGCCAAAGATTTTACTTTAAGTAAAATTAGGGGGCAGGTATCTGCCCTGGCTGTCTTTTCAACGACCCCTGGTGGCTCACTCTCTAGTGAGAACGTTTGTAGAGTGGGTTTCGCAGGCGGCCCCTCCGGTCCACCCTCCACTACCCCCATGGGGCTTGTGTAGCAGACGTCCTTTTGGCGTCTACCACTACGAGAGGACCTGCTGGCGCAGGGTCCCATATGCCATCCTGCTTGCAGTCAATGACTTTAACGGCATGGCCTCTAAATGCCTCAGAAACCACCGTTTGAGAACATCAGGGAGATTCCCTTGTTGACACTTTTTCAGGAAGTGGTCCTTTTGGTGGCTGTTATGCCAGTTAAGGTTTCTGTGCGGGCAGCCTTGTCATACAAGCCTCCCTATCGGATCTTCCACAAAGAGAAGTCGAATCCTAAGGAGACAACGTTGCATTTCTTGGACGTTGTCCAAACTCTTAAGCCTCGTACACACGGCCGGTTTTCTCGTCAAGAAACGACAAGAAAACTGCTGGTAGAGCTTTCTTGCCGAGAAAACCGGCCGTGTGTACGAGGCTTTCAGGTTTCTCGTCAAAAAAACTGGCCAGAATCTCAACGAAAAAGATGGAGAACCTGCTCTCTATTTTCTCGTCGGGATTCTCGTCGGCCTGTTTCCCCGACGAGAAACCCGAGAGTGTGTACACTTACCCGTCGCCGTGGAAACTCGCGCATGGTCGAAATGACTTTGACTCATGCGCGGTAGCTTCCTAGGCATAGGTAGGGAGTAGCAAGATGGCGTTGACGGCATTGAATGTGACGAACGCACGCTCGTCGTAGTCGATGACGTCACCGCGTTCGTGCCATTCAAAAGAACGGCGGTTCTTTTGAATCGTACGTGTGTACACTCGGCCGAGACAAGTTTCTTGTTCAAGAATCTCGTCAGGAAAAACAACGGGTTTTTTCCTGACGAGATTCTCGGTCGTGTGTACGAGGCATGAGAGAATGCTTGTCTGGTACTGGTCCGTTCCGGAGTCCAGACTCTCTGTTTGTTTCAGTGACTGGTCCCAAGTAGGGCCCAGCGGTCTCGTCGGCCACCATCGCTAGGTGGATCCGACAGATCGTGATCAGGCTTACGCCATGAAGGGTCAGGCGCCTCCCTTTCCCGGCACATTCGACCCGGGCAAGAGGTGCCTCTTGGTTTACGTCAGTTGAGACGGTTTTCTGAGCCGGCAGCCTTGTCATGCAAGGCTCCTTATCTGGTATTCCACAAGGATAGGTGGTGCTGCGTCCACAGCCTTCTTTCCTTCCTAGGGTCGTTCGACCTTCCATCTAGGAAGACATTGTACTGCCATTCTTGTGTCCTCATCCGTCGAATCCTAGGAGACGTCGTTGTATTTTTTGGACGCTGTCCAAGCTCTGAGAGCATCAAGTGTCTTTTTCACCAGGTGTGTAAGGCGGCGACCTGCTCGTCCGTTCATACTTTCACTAAACTTTACAAGTTGAGGTGTGTGCATCTTCGGATGCTTCTTTTGGCCGCAAGGTATTGCAGGCGACTGTTTAGAGTTGCAACTCCTCAGTTGAGGAGCTCTGTTTGTTTTGGGGTGAAGTTGTTTTAATGCTGTTCCCACCCCTCGTTTTTGACACTGCTTTGGGACGTCCCACTTGTCAATAGGAAGCTGTGTCCGTCCATGAACGAAAGAGTAAATAGGATTTTTTACTCACCGTAAAATCCTTTTCTCTGAGTTCATGGGCAGACACAGCACCCACCCCTCCTTTTAAGTTTGTACTGCTTTTTGACTAACTGATCTGCGAGGTGCAGAGAGAGGGATTATAGCCAGAGGGTCCGCCCCCTGGGCGGTGCTGTAGAGGGTGTGGTGCGTTAACACTTTCTACACGTTTTCTGCCTAGTCACTCCTAAATGAAGGATAATACCCACTATGTCAATAGGAAGCTGTGTCCGTCCATGAACTCAGAGAAAAGGATTTTACGGTGAGTAAAAAATCCTATTTTTTATTTATTTTTTTAACCTGCACAGTCTGCTTTGCTAGACTGTTGTCATCTTGCTATGCTCACGGATGACACCTGTTCACTTTTACGTATAATCCTCAGAAGCCAAATGTTTTCTGCTGTAACTGGCCAGATACCTAGGTGGACCATACCAGAACAATAGAACATTCTGGCCTGATGTTACCAAAAGGATACCATCCAAAATTTCTACAACATTATTCCAGTTTCATGGTATGACTAATGGCTGCCTTTAGAGTCAGCAGTAGGAAAGTTTTCCGGGCCGTCTTGGTAGTGGCATTATTGCCCCTTGTACAGCTTGTGTACCCGATCCAGTTCTGGATATGTCTCGATATATTACTCACGTATAGTGAAAAATACAATTGTTATAAAAAAATTACCACACTTTTTCTTTGTTTACTAAACATGTTTTTTACCATTCCAGTGTCGTGAGCTGTATTATTGCGTAAAGGAGAGCATGGAGCGAGCAGCAGCACGGCAGCAAAGCATTAAACCAGGTGAGCCCACAATTATGTTTCAATATATAGGGGGTTATTTACCAAAGGAAAATCCACTTTGCACTACAAGTGCAAACTACAAGTGCAAAGTGCACTTGAAATTGCACTGAAAGTGCACTTGGAAGTGCAGTCGCTGTAAATCTGAGGGGTAGATCTGAAACGGGGGGAAGCTCTGCTGATTTTATTATCCAATCGTGTGCAAGCTAAAATGCTGTTATTTATTTTCCTTGCATGCCCCCTTCGCATCTACAGCGACTGCACTTTCAGTGCAATTTCAAGTGCACTTTGCACTTGTAGTCTGCACTTGTAGTGGAAAGTGGATTTGCCTTTTGTAAATTATCCCCATAGTCTTATTAACATTTGTCTCTAATTTACGAGGAAGCTGGTAGCAGTATTACTCACTGATTTCACTATGTTATATGTTATTTGCTATATTCGCTGTTATTTTCAGAACATGAATGTTTTTCTTCTGCTAACTGTTATTTTGTTACCTTATTTTGCCTAACATGGTAGATAACATGATGAATGAATTTTTAAAATATCTTTCTGTCCGAGTTTGGAAAGTTTTGCTTAGGTAGTTTGCAATTGTAAGCTATTTTAACATGGTACGTTTTTGTTTCTTGAGTATATACCGTATATACTCGAGTATAAGCCGAGTTTTTCAGCACATTTTTTTGTGCTGAAAATGCCCCCCTCGGCTTATACTCGAGTCACCTTTTTGCGCCTGATCCCCCGGACTTTGGGGACCCGGTTCCGGTCAGCCGTAGGTCCCCTGGACCCCAAACTTGGCACACATGTAGCCCCACTCTTCCTCTACAAGTGTGCAAAGATTGTTGTCTGGGGAACGGCCGGGGAGCACCGATTTTTCAAAGCCGGGAACCCCTTCTATAGACTCCCATGTTAAACGTCAGTCTAGTCATGGGCACAGTGAGGCATGCACATGGACACAGGGAGGCACAGTGAGGCATGCAGATGGACACCCTAGGCTTATACTCGAGTCAATACGTTTTCTCATTTTTTTGTGGTAAAATTAGGTGTCTCGGCTTATATTCGGGTCGGTTTATACTCGAGTATATACGGTATTCATTTTTTAACCCACAGACTCATGCCAAATTTAGAAGCATCGGCATGTGTCAATTAATTTACAGAGCAGTGAATGCGTTTTAACCAGATGTTCACTACAGATGAATCTTCGCCACGTCACTCATTCAGTGTTCTGTGAATAGAAAACTACAAGGTCTGGCAGCCTTTTGCGGCTGTCAGATTGTAGTTTTCAATAAACTAACACGGTGCTGTGGTCATTCTCTTTTCCTGATTTATTGTATCTGCTTGCCTGTACGGGATGAATGGACACCACAGATACAATGGCAGATCTGCGGGAAACCTGCATGGCACCAGGGATCTGCTGATTGCTGGTGCAATGCTTTAGAGCAGTGTTTCTCAATGTTTTTGCCTTCGGGAACCCTTGGCAAAAAGTTTAAGATTTCGGGGAACCCCTGAAAAAAAAATTCGGATCTAAAGCTCATGGATCATTGGATCTGATCAGTGAGCTGTAGATATAACAGCAATAAAGAAACCGTATCAAATAATAGAATAGATATTGTAAATACACTTACCTCCTTAATGTGAAACTTGGGCTTGCTTTTACAACGTGGGGGTCACCAGGGCACAGTACAAGAAGTTGCTTTCATCCACATGCAGAGCAGTGCAGGAAAGCTGCTGTAAGATACCTTATATCTCCTTGATCCCACAGAGGAGCGAAGAGAGCGGGATCACGTGGCTGGGTCAGGAGATGACATCCTGTCAGTGCTGAATGCAGAAAGGGGGATCAAAGAGCAGGGGCACGTCAGAGTCACCCCTATACACGAGTCTCCCCATCACAGCAGAGCGTCCCCATCACAGCAGAGGTCCTCCGTGTCAGAGGTCTCCCTATTACATCAGAGGCCCCTTAGTGTCAGATTTCCACATCACATTACAGTCCCTCATTCACATCAGAGGCCCCCCATTACATCAAAGTCCCCCCTATACATGAGTCTCCCCATCACAGCAGAGGTCCCCCATTACATCAAAGTCCCCCTATACAAAAGAACCTTCCATCACATCAAAGTCACCCCTATACCTAGGAGGCCCCTTTTACACAAGTACCCCCATTGCATTAAAGCCTCTCCATTGCATCAGAGGCCCCCTATCACATAGAGCCCAATCCTAAACCCCCCAGTCATACATGCCCTCCAATCTCACAGATCCCTTTTCACAAAGCCCCCTACCTTTTGATTTCAGCAGCGTGGCAGATGGCTGGGTATAAGGGAGGTCTCAAGGAGAGATGGATCCTGCACCCTGCTTTAGTAAGGCATTCCCCTCCCAATCCAGCCATGTGAGACAGACACACACTGATCTGGCAGCTCTCACCTCCCGATCCAGTCATGTGCTCTCTGACACACGCACGCGCGCGCGCACACGCACACACACACACACACACACTCTGGCAGCTCTCGCCTCCCGATCCAGCCACATGCTCTGTCCCTGCTGGTTCTGTGCCTCCTGCAGGTCCCATGTTCCAATGCAGCCATGTGCCCCTGCCAGCTCCGACCATCTACCTCACACACCCCCCCCCCATCTCAAACTCGGCCACATGCCCCTGTTAAGAAACACTGCTGAGAAACACAAACACTGGAGTCAGCCACATGCCCCTGCCAGCTCTGTCCTCCCCCCCCCCCCCCCCCCACCATCACTAACCTCCAGCCATATGCTCCGATGGCTCTCTGTCCCTCCTGCACTCTGCATTGCTGCAGCTATAGCTGTGGTAATGCAGAGTGCAGGGGAAACAGAGAGCCATCGGAGCACAGTGCAGGAGGGAGGCAGACAGAGAGCCGCTGTAAGAGCTCACCTTCTGATTGAGCCATGTGTATCCTCCCAGTCAGCGTTGTCATGTAACACCTCCTTCTTCGACTCCCATTCCCGCTCTCTGCACTGCTCCTCTGCTCCACCCCCTGACCTTATAGGAGCCGGAACTATAGAAGTATCATCAGGTATTCATGCGCGCCGTGTGTCAGCAGCAGTGCGCATGAAGGATAACATTAAAATTAAATTCAGTGGTATACATCCGCCGCCATTATGTAGATTTCCAGCGGAACCCCTGGGGACTTCCCGCGTAACCCCAGTTGAGAAACACTGCTTTAGAGGCTCCAGAAACAAAAAATGCATTTTTTTTTTTTTTTTTTAACATGCAAATAAATGTGTATAATTTTTTGTTAAAATGTGAACTTATCCTCTTAAATTGTATAATTTACCACCTGTGAATGTTTGCATGTCACATTCACTTTTATTTAAATATGCCCCTAATTCGCATACAATTTTTCTCAAGTCGCCTTTCAGCACAATCTTGGAGAGAGCGCAGCTCCGCCTCTTTTACAGGAAACACACACCCAGGCTTTAAATCCCTCCTCTTCCACCATGGCTTCAGTTATTGTGTTTCCTCCGCCATGGTGGAAGCAACATGCTGGAACCAGGGAGCTGCGCTTCTCTCCAAGGTTGGAGGGGATAGGCTTTTCCCTCATTTTAGTTTTTTGCTTGGTGTGCAAGGAACATCCCAGCCCCCCCTTACCTTGCACGGGGTGTTCCGGAGTCCCCAGTCTCGCCTGCTCACGGGAGCAAAGGACCCACAGGAGGCGCAGTGTCTGTGTGCTCAGATTCCGCTAGATAGGCTCTGGTGGTCGGGCGGGTGCCGCTGTCGGTCAGCGGCGCGCCCCCGCATGTCGGTTCCGTGTCCCGGCCGACGGATGACGTTGGGTCCGGCGATGCGGCCTCCTGTTGGGGCGTGGTGCTCTTGGTTCCAAGCGCCTGGAACGCAGGGACTACGGGGCGGGTCCTCCGACTGGCGCTTCCGTTTTCCGGCCTCTGCTTATGACGCAGAGACTGGGAAATTTTAAAACCCCAGCGTTTTTTCTTCACCCTGCTGTTTCTCTACCAAGATGGAGGAGAGATCATCAGCAATGGCGGATGCAGGCGCCACAAGCACTGGTCAGGCCCAGGTAAGAGGGGTATAGTGGTGCCTTTTATTCTGAACCTTATGGGCTTTCATGTGAATGTTTTTTCTTTGCTGTTCCTCCCTGAGGGAGCCTGTGACTGCTTAGTCAGAAGTTACTTCTTTCTGACTCTGCAGTTTTGGATATGGGTGGTTGCTATTACTTGTTATACTGCCGGGGACACGTTGCCTCTTTTTTGTCTGGTGGTGGTCTTTTGCATTGGGGTTTTGTTTTAGGTTAGAACTCTAGGTGAGTTTATTGCTTGTCTCGTTTCAGAAAAGGACTGTAAGCAAAACTAAACATTCAAATCCACCAAGCCAGAGGAAGTGTCCCTCCTGCAAGAATCCTCTGATGGATTCATGGCAAAAAACAATGTGTAAATCATGCATTAAAGACTTAGTTGAAGAGGAAACATCCCAACAATATAAAGAATTGTTTTCCTCAGTCCGTGAACTCACAAGCTCACTCAGCTCAGTGAAATCTTTGTTGGTACAAAGTCCAGTTCAGGCTGAACCCCAGCAACCACCTTCCAGCCCAAGAGCCTCCACCTCTAGACCAGCAGAGGTGGACTCTGGGGATGAAGGGGCAAGTACTCTTCCCTCCCTTAAGGATTCAGATGAAGAGGAGGAAGAGGATGATAGCAGAACCTCCAGATATAAACTGTCCTTAGAGGATGTGGATGATTTGTTAAAGGCGATTTACACCACTCTAGATATTCAGGAGGAGAAAGTACAGTTATCTCCCCACGATAAAATGTACCAGGGTCTGGACGATTCTAAACAGTGTTCCCAGTCCATGAAGTATTATCGGACACAGGGACCTTTTCTCTCCAAGTCATTTAGGAGAAGGTTTCCTTTCGAAAATAAAGAGTCTGAGGTTTGGAACAAGAAACCACGAGTAGATGCTGCTTTCCCGCAGGTTTCCTGGTGTACGGATCTTGCCTTTTGAGGACATGGAGGTGCTAAAGGATGTAATGGACAAAAGGGCGGACTTCCTGCTGAAAAAAGCATGGGACTCCATGTCGGCCAGTCTCAAACCTGCTATGGCCTCCACAGTGGTGGCAAGGAACTTAGAATGCTGGGTAGAGAAGCTGATGAGCCATGTAGAGGCAGGTACTCAAAGAAAAGATCTTCTAGAGTCCATGGCTGATGCATCGGCTGAGGCAATTAAGATGGCAGCCAGATCCTCAGCACTGGTTAATTCAGCCATGCGTACAGTCTGGTTAAAAACTTGGTCAGGTGACACAGCCTCCAAGATTAAACTTTGCGGCCTACCTTTTTCAGGGGATTTTCTTTTTGGGCCAGATCTGGAAACAGTCTTGGACAGAACAGCCGACAAAAAGAAGGCTTTCCCCTCCAAAAAGAAACAGACTTTTAAAAAGAATTTTCGTGCTGTTCAGCAACCCTACAAAAAAAGAGAAGACAAGAAAAAACGTTGGGTTCCCCAAAAGGGTAAGGGAAAGGGCAGAGTTCTTTTTAGATCTCCCCCAGACCAAACTCCTAAAAACAAGTGACAATCTTACTCCAGTGGGGGGAAGATTGTCTGCCTTTCTTCCTCAATGGAACCAAATGTCCACAAGTCCCTTTGTAAAAAACATCATTGCACAAGGGTACAGTCTGGAATTTTCGGAATGCCCTCAAAGCAGATTTTATGTTACAGCCCTCCCAAGGGATCAAGAAAAATCTTCCGCTATGATGAACCTATTACAGGATCTGATCCAACAGGAAGTAATTGTCCAAATCCCGAAACAGGAGGGCCGGGGGTTTTACTCCCATATATTCCTGGTGAAAAACCTTCAGGCAAGTACCGACTGATTCTGAATCTGAAGATCCTAAACAGATCAATATGGTACAAACACTTTCGCATGGACACAATTCATTCCATAACAAAGTTGTTAACTCCAGACTGCTTCATGGCATCCCTGGATCTAAGGGACGCCTACCTACATGTACCGATAGCTCTGGCTTCCAAATGGTTTATTCGCCTGGCTATCAATCTAGGGACTTCAGTCTGCCATCTCCAATTCAGGGCTCTGCCGTTCGGTCTTCCATCCTCCCCCAGGATATTCACAAAAATAATGGCGGAAGCCCTGGAACCTCTGAAACTGAGGGGGATCTCGGTCGTTCCATATTTGGACGACCTATTGTTTTTTGCAGATTCCAGAGATCAGGTTGTGACAAACCTTCAAATGTCGCAAACGCGTCTCAAGAGTTTAGGATGACTGTTAAATCTAGAAAAATCAAATCTAGATCCAACACAGGAGATGAGGTTTCTGGGCTACACCATAAATTCCGTACTCCAAAAAGTATTTCTTCCTCAGGAAAAGATGGGGAAAAAAAATTCTCTGCAGCAAGTCGGATTCAGACGAATCTCTTGATTTCAATCCGGTCAGCTATGGCAGTGTTGGGCCTTTTCACGGCCTCGATCCCAGCTGTCCAGTGGGCAAGATTACATTCCGGGCCCCTCCAGATGAACATCTTACAGGTTTGGTCGCACCAGGAGTCGCTGGAAAAGCGCTTCAATCTAACATCCAATGTAAAACGAGCACTCTGGTGGTGGAGGGACTCATCCAATCTGACAAAGGGTCTCTCATGGGTCTTTCTCCTGGACAAACGTCTAACAGACACGAGTTCCTGGGGTTGGGCAGCCCACCTGGACGGTCAAACCGCACAAGGGACTTGGTCCAAAGCGGCAGCAAGAAAATCGTCAAACTGGCGGGAGCTAAAAGCCATCTTCCTGGGTCTCCTTGCTTTTCAACAAGCGGTGAAGGGACATCATGTACAGATTCTCTCAGACAACACGACAGCAGTAGCTTATGTGCTCAAATAAGGGGGAACCAGGTGCAGAGCTATCATGGAACTAGCCAGTCAGCTATTGTCCTGGGCGGAACTAAATGTGACCTCCTTATCAGCAGTACATCTGAAAGGATCTCAAAATCTGCTAGCAGATCTTCTAAGCAGAAGAAGAGTGGGGGAGTCAGAATGGAATCTGAACCAAGAGGTTTTTACCATAATCTCTGAGGATAATATCCTCAAGTGGACCTGTTTGCCAGCCAGCAAAATTCAAAGGTTCAGGAATTCTTCCCTCTCCACAGAGGGGACCAGGCGATAGGCATAGACACTCTAGCACACCCATGGAATTACCAGCTATGTTGTGCCTTTCCCCCCCTTTCCTCTAATCCCATTGGTCCTAAGAAAGTTCAGGGAAGGAAGCACCAACTTAATCCTGATCACTCCCTTTTGGCCAAAAAGGCTTTGGTTCGCGACACTCTTGAACTTGGCCGCAAAACCTCCATGGAAGCTACCATAGAGCAAGGACCTACTAACACAGGGCTCTGTGAACCATCTGGAAACAGACAGGTTACACCTAAGTGCTTGGCTTCTGAGGAAGACCTCCTAAAAGCTAAAGGACTCTCCGATAAAGTAGTAAAGACCCTACTCTCTAGTAGAAAGGAGGTAACTAGGGCCATTTATCTTAAAGTGTGGAAGAAGTTTAACTCTTGGTGTTCTTCCAAAAACCTTGAAGTCAAGAGTGTTTCAGTTTTGGATTTTCTCCATGAGGGAATGGAGAAAGGACTGTCAGCCAGCACCCTGAAAACGCAGGTAGCGGCTCTTTCAGTTTATTTTGAAAAATCTCTGTCCAGAGAAGCTTTAATTTATAGATTTTTTTTTGGGCTCTTGCTTGAAACAGACCTGTAGCCCTCAAAGTTTTTCCTAGTTGGGACTTATCTATTGTTTTACCTGTTCTCACGGGAGCTCCGTTCGAACCCTTACAGGACACATCCTTAAAAAATGTAGTTCTCAAAACAATTTTTTTAGTTGCCATTACATCAGCAAGACGAGTCAGTGAGCTCCAGGCTCTGGCAATTACAGAACCTTTTCTTAGAGTCTTTTCAGACTGGGTGATCCTCCAAACGGATCCAGCCTTCCTACCGAAAGTGTCTTCAACTTTCCATCGGTCACAAGAAATAATTCTACCTACTTTTTCCTCAGTTCCTACCAATGCAGGAGAGGAAGCTTTCCATACACTGGATCTGAGAAGATGTTTGTTACAATTTCTTTCAATCACTAAAGAGTTCAGGAAGTCAAATGCACTCTTTGTAATATTCTCAGGCCCCCGCAAAGGGAAGAAAGCTTCTAAAAGTACGTTGAGCAGATGGCTTAGACAAGCAATTACAGAGGCCTATCAAGCTAAAGGAGAAATACCTCCCTCAGGCATTGCTGCTTACTTGACAAGGTCAATGGCAGTTTCCTGGGCAGAAAGGGCCGATGCAATGCCTGATCAGATTTGCAAGGCTGCCACTTGGTCCAACTACTCAACATTTCTCCGGTACTATAGGTTGGACTTGCTGTCCGCCGCAGATCAAGCCTTCGGCAGGAAGGTACTGCAGGCAGTAGTCCTACCCTAGGGTAAGTTACTCGGTTATCCTCTCCAAGGTTGTCCTGAAAGGCGACTTGAGAAAGACTTAGTTAGACTTACCGGTGACGGTATTTCTAAGAGCCTTTCAGGACAACCGCTATTTCCCTCCCTAATATATCTTAGAAGTAATTGTTAAGTGTCTATCATGGTGTTGTGGTTCTTCTGTGCTTTGTTTTCCAGTGTGTCGAAGACCACAATAACTGAATCCATGGTGGAAGAGGAGGGATTTAAAGCCTGGGTGTGTGTTTCCTGTAAAAGAGGCGGAGCTGCGCTCTCTCCAAGATTGTCCTGAAAGGCTCTTAGAAATACCGTCACCGGTAAGTCTAACTAAGTCTTTTTAATGGTCTAAAGTGGCGTTCCACCCAAAAATGGAACTTCCGCTTTAAGGGAAGGTGACCCCCTGGCATGCCACTTTTGGCATGTCATTTTTTTTGGGGGGGGGGAGCGTTCCCGCTCCCACTTCCTCCCTGGGCTCCGCGGGCCAGAAATAAGTTCACCTCTCCCCCTCCCTCTCGGCAATCGTCTGGGACACGTCACAGGTCCCAGATGCTTGCCCGGCCAATCGCGGCGAGCGCATGCGCAGTGCGTGCCCGGCCGTGAAGCCACAGCCGGGCGCCCACAGTCATGATGCCGGCGCCACAGAGAGGAGGGGGAGACGAGCGGGGCTTCATACGCCGGCATCGCTGGAACCTGGGACAGGTGAGTGTCCGATTTAATAAAATTCAGCAGCTACACTTTTTGTAGCTGCTGACTTTTATATTGGTGGAACTCCGCTTTAACAGTCTTTTATATATCTTTAAAGTGGAAGTAAACCCTTCTATCATTTTCAGTCAAGGACGCTGCCATCTTGGCCTCTGTTTAATCTTCAACTGCCATGATGCTGCACATGTGATCAGTTATGACACCAGCCATTGGATGGTGTGACGGTTTGGTTGAGAGCACAGCCAATGGGACAGTTAGCATTTCCGGCATGCCGGGAATGTAACTGTTTTTTGAAACTATTAAATCGTTGGGTTTACTTCCACTTTAAGAAAAAAATATATATTGTATAAAAAAAAAAAATCTGCAAACTGAGGGCTTATTTGATCAGGGAAGCTTTCAGCCTCTTGTAAACACTGTCAGCTTTGACACAGTTATACATGATTGTAAACCACTAACTGGTGGTCAGCAGTACAGCTGGGATTGAGCTGCACAAAGTGTCAGCTACTGACTCTCAGGGCATTATGCTAAGGAACTTTTTATATACAGTTTGAATGAGATAAAAGGTTAAGTAATCTGTAACCAAGTACTTGGTCATTGCAGCGCAGGTTATTTGAAAATCTGCTTCTGCTCAACCCTTTTCTCCTAAATTTTCTTTACAGGCCCAGAGCTTGGTGGTGAGTTCCCTGTTCAAGACATGAAGACTGGGGAAGGGGGTCTTCTTCAGGTGACCTTGGAAGGGATTAATCTGAAATTCATGCACAGTCAGGTATGAGGGGAGGGTGAATGTGGAGGGGAGTATGACTTAGGGAGTGTGCGGTGTGCTTGTTCGTAGGGATGGGTGAGAGAGGGGACTCCAGCATTGTAATATGTGGATTTAGAAGTGATCACGTAGCTGGTTTTGTCTGTCCAAGTCCAGTAACATTATGTGCTTTGTGTTCCATAAGTTGTGTTTTTATTCCCATAAACCCATTATGTGTGTAAAGTGTTTTTTTGCAGTGTAGTCATGTCGGGGGGCCAGGGTGGGCAACAAGTGTGTAGTGTGTTGGGGGGATACAAGTGTGCAAGTTGCAGTGTGCCGGGTACCCCTAATTCTTGAGCTCCCCTCTGTCTCAGTCTGTGTTTTCTCTGCTTGCTGTAGCTGTGTTACACATGTGCCGTTTCTCGCTGTCTCTGCTCCATGCTGCCCTCTGCCTGCCGGGGGGTGGGTGGTGTCTGGCGCTGTCTTTTTGTAACCCCTCCCTGGCTCAGGCTGACCTCTCCCAGTGCTGACCCTCCATACACAGCTCATCCACAGGTCACCCAGGGGCAGAATGTAATCCTTCTGGTCACCACGGTGGCCTTCAAGTCATCACAAGGTCACCCAGGGCTCTGCAGGTCATTTTAGGGATCATTCGGTTCTTCATCTCATAGTAGAACAATCCGGAGGAAAGGAGGGAACCGAAGAAATCGGTGTCACAGGTCTTCAGTGCATCCGCTGGCTACAAAAAGTTAAAAGAAAAAGGACACCTGAAAAAAAAAAAAGACACTGACACTGCAAGACACAATAAAAGCCAGCGATGCCCCCCCTTCAATGCAGCCTGAGCAAGGCCTGCGCTCCGTGCTGGGTGAGGAGCAGGGATGGATTTGATAACGGGGCTGCTTTTTTCCTGGCCTCCCCGTGTTGATGTCTTGGTCTGGGCTGTGTGTTGCGGGGGTATTAGAAAGTGAGGGGAGGTGTGGTCTCACTGTGTCACTAACAGTCTCATTTCTCTCCCACGCTCACTCCTCCTGCAAGGAGCGGAAGGTACTCACTCTGCCGCCATCTTTGCTTCTCGCTGCTCTCTCCCTTTCCCCCGTTAGTTTTTTGAGCTGTCTGTGCTACTCCCCCCCTCCCCCCCCCCCTCCCTCCGTCTGACCTCCAACACTTTTTTCCCCCCCGGCTTTAGTTATGGTTTACCTCCTGATATTTTGCTGTGTTAGGGTACGTCTTCCCATTACTCCAAAGCTGTTTTTTCCCCTTTTCACACATCAGTCTGTTACAGAAATGTTGTGAACACCAGTGGAAATCCTGGATATGAAAAATTAACCAGTGCCTTCTGTCTCTCTCCCTTTCCCTCAAATCTCTCTCCTGATTCCCTTCTTCTCTCCTCTCCTCTCCTCCATTATCTCTCTTGACCTCACTTTCTCATGTCCACCTCTGTTTTACCTCTGTTACTTTTTTTTTTTCTTGTCCCTCTTCTTCCTCTGTACCTTTTTTTTTTCCTTCCCCTTTTTTCTGTCCCCTCTCTCCTCCAGGTTTTCATACAGCTGAATCACATTAAAAAGTGTAACACTGTACGGGGCGTCTTTGTCTTGGAGGAATTTGGTAAATACCATCATTGTGCTGCTGGGTCTGTATTGCCATGGCAGTAACTCAGAAAACGGGTTCCCCCCCCAGAGCGCCCTCTAGTGCAGTAGAAGAGAGAGAGATTTAGGGAGCCATGGAGAGAGCTTTGGGGGGGTATCTGAGTTACTGCTGTATAATATTCTCCATCTGCCTGTGGCAGCTCTGAAAACCTTCCTTCTCCAGATCAGGTAACATGCTACGTCAGCTAAGTGTCTATAGGCACACAGGTAGATTGCAAATGGTCTTTTTATCTTCAGATGACTTGAGGAACGTGCATTCCCCCCCCTCTATTTATTATTTTAAGCGCTAGGAAGAATGTATATGAAACATTTTTTATGCAAGTAATATGAAATATTCCATGTGAATATTTACCTTTTCAGGGAGTAAGTTGGGCAGTTTAGTCACTTTTGCGAAGTCATTTTACTGCTATGCTGTAAGTTGTCTAACTTAATCTCCTGCTTTTCAGAACTCGCACACAGCTAAGCAAGGTCACCTCCCCTATGTCATATGTGCTGTGTGTGCAATAATCTCCCCCATATGACTATGGCAGCTGTATAGCGGTATCTACTATAAAGAGTAAATACTGCTGAGCTGCACATATGCTTGTTAAACACGCAATGTTTTTATGCAAACTTAGATTTTTTGATTCCATAGTGAAACTGTAGACACAGCTGTGTCCTGTTGTATAGTACATTCCATGCATTTCCCTTCTGCCACTCCAAAATCTGACCTGCGCCAGCATAAGCAAAGGTAACTGGTAACAAGCTTCTGCTTAAAAAGGTTTTTTGCAAGCTTTACTTTATTGCAATTGCAGGAAGGGTAAAGGCATTCACACCTGAGCAGAGAGACTTTCAGGCTTTTTATTTGAGCATTTTTGAGCTTTTTTAGAAGCATATTACAAGCGTTTTGGAAGCATATTACAAGTGTTTTTAGGATTTTTTGTCTAGCCCAATATAAAGCACTCGGGGAGGAGATTGGGGTGGAGAGCTGCTGTTTGAGCAGAAAACACACAACAAAACGTTGGAAATTGCTCATGTCGCACATTTTCAGACGTTCCCATTGAAGTCCCAATCTGCCAAATAGCAGCTCATGTACTTATTTTTTTTTGAGAGAGACAGGTGTTTTTTTTAATGCAACAGAACGCTTTTTATTTAAAAAATACATATATATATTTTTTTCATTTTGGATAGAGTAAGTTAAGGTTATAACCCCTGTAAGGTTTAGTTTTTTGCCTTATATGTTCCACTGGGGAGAATTCCCTTCACTTTTGTCCTATAGCCAAAGAGGATGTGAGAGGAAATCCCTCTGAGCCCTGGTTCATACTGGTGTGATTTGACATGTCAAATCGGTGGCATTTGCCGGCAATGGCACCGTCATAATCGGTGCGACGCTGCACCGATTTCAAAAAGTCGTTTCTGTACTACTTTTTGCAATTTTGTAGAATCCTGCACAGATGTCTCTGTAATCGCGGTCGAAATCGGGACTGACAAGTGGGAGTGAAGCCTTGCGAGTTCAGCTGAACTCGCACGGCTTCACTCCCGGGGCCCAGTGTGAGCCAGGGCTAAAGTGAGGAAATTCCTGGTTGTCACCAGGACTAGTGTTCCTATTGGAAAATATCGCCACTGTTCCGGTTCTGGGAACCACCCAAAATGTGAAATTTTCTTTTACTTTTGCTTTTGGTGATCGTTATTAAGCATGACAAAAATAGTCTCCCCAATAGAGACAGAGACCGCAATAAAAACCTGACAGGTGTTCTAATCCATCTCCATTCTATCCAAAACTAAAAAATTTGCCTTTAGTTATACTTTAAATGAATGAACATAAGCATCCTTTCTATATATATATATATATATATATATATATATATATATATATATATATATATATATAATGTGTGTGTGTGATATAACTAAATTCAGCTGTACACAGATAAGCACTATCAATTGCACTAATACACAGAGCAAATTTCTGTTTATTCAGGAAAGTTTGCTCGATTTCTCCCAGCAACACACAGTGCTGACAGCAACATACTGACACAGCAACATTTCTCCCAGCAACATACAATGGCTTCCACAGAGCCATTGTATTTTTATTGCTAGCGGCTATACCAGCTGCTAGCGCTACTCGCAAGTAAAATTCGGCAGGCTGGTTGTACCCAAGTTGATTGGTCAACTTGGTACATTCAGCCTGCCCATACATGGTTCGAATCTCAGCCGACTCCTGCTGAACCATCCGAAATTCAAACCATCTATAGCCGGCCTAACCTGCAACAGTATAGAGTTTCCTGAAGTGGTAAATAGCGGCTCCAAGAGACCCCCCCCCAAGCATATCCTATATTGCACTCTGGGGTGCTTCTTAGTAGGCTGCTGAGCCCTCGCAGTGAATTGCAGGATGTGCTGGGAGCGTGCCTCGGTGCTATGTTTTGCAGAAGCCTAAACTGGCATACTGCAGGCTTTTGGGTCGCCTGAGGTGTCTTGCAGCAGCAGATTGTAAAAGGCATTTATAGTGATTGGCACCAGGAGGTTTACTTTTGTAAATTAAGCCTAATGACAGATCTAATTTAAACAGATTTGTAGAACAATTCTAGTTGGCTCACGTTTAAATTTTTAAGGTTTACAACAGGATCCCTTTTATATTAATATTTTCTTCCTTTTTGAAGGGTTTCGGTTTTTTTTACCCCTGTCACCACTAATCCATGTTTTCCTTTTATATGCTGGAAAAGTTAAAAGGAAAATCTAGTTGCTTCAGACAACTCCTATTATTTGTATTGTAGCCATATACGAGAACAATGGTTAGAATAGGTTTTAATTTATTTGGTTAGTTTTTTGTTCTGTTCTGAAAGCACCTGAATTGGTAAAGCAAATATCTACTTCTAATTAGAGAATTATTCATAGTTTATAATACAGACTATCTCTTGCAGAGGGTACAAATATTGCTTTAGATGTCTTCTAGACTAGAGCACCCAGCAAGTCCTGCACCTCGGGGAGCTCTGTCATGGAAATATCAATTGAGCTTCTTCACTGTTGGTGTGTGAATGTTATGGGTGACCTCCAAGTTCAGCAGTGGAGGATTTAGGTGGGGTCAGGCCAAAGGGCCAGATTCTTAGCCAAATTTGATATTTCCATAATACAACGCCCTGAATTTCAAAGCTCCCAGGACACCTAAAGTGGAACTTTAGTCAGAAAATTAAGTCCTGATTGATCACTTCAGACTGTACCCTTTTGCTGGTTTAGCTATGTAAAACATAAAAAATTAGTGCCTCTACTGTTTAAAATCCAGTAATGCACGGTCTCACCCTGCACATGCTAAGTTGCTGTCTATTCTCGGCACTGTGCCTAAAATCAAAGCCACTATAGGCTGATCTGCTGACGGCTTCAAGATTTACTGTTGCTGAAGGGGAAAAAATCAACAGGAAAGACCCAGACTCTGCTGAGAAAACAGATTAGGGATAGAGAAAAGAAAAGCAGAAGAGGCGACAGGCCAAACTCTGCTGGCAGGGAGACAGAAAAGAGTTCAACTCACAAGAATAGTGTCTTATCCTATATCTCTGATATTCTCTCAATTCTCCCTCATTGGCAGCCTGTGAACTTCAGCACTATAAAGCTTCAGTCAGCCTTCCTCTCTTAGGCTCGGTTCACACTATGAACTGCATGTGAATCGTACAGGAACCGCACTACTTTCCTGTTCAATTCACATGCGATTCGGTGCGGTGTGATTTAAGCCCATTTGTTTTGGCTGAGCGCAAATCATACCACATTGCACTAAAGGCATGTATGCAACAATTTTGGAACCACACTGCAACTTGTATCATGCGATCTGGTGCCATAAAATGCACTGTGTTTGCGTCCTGCTTTTGGCGTGTCATTAAGATTGCACTGACACCTGCTGCGGATTGCAAGGGCAGTGTGAGTTCAATGCGGTGCTGGAAACTCTCAGAGCACTGCATCCATGTAGACCACACACTAGGCATTTGTATACCCCATGGGTTAGTAGCAAAGTGACTGGTTCTCTTTTAACTATTAGGATGAGATCGGATAGATCTTCAGGTTAACTAGATATTCCCTACATTTAATATTTAATTGTAGTGTAAAAAATCTCTCTAAGCCTTCAAGAAACGTGGCACCTTCATCTGGCATCGAATAATTATAATTTATCACTATGATCGGAGTATTCATACTGAGGATGCTGAAGTGTGTGCCTCAAGATTATCACATCTTCATAATTTCACCTACAACATGTTTGACAATGTCTATATTAAGTGTACCTGTTTCAATGTGTGTGAATATTGACTGACATTTTGTCTGCCTGCCCAGATACTCCTATCCATCCCCATCTATCTGTATCTTGCTTTAGTTGCAGTAGTGGCTAAGACGACATATGTTAAAGGTAACCTGTACTCCATTAAAAACTAAGTGATTCCTAAAAGCAAACACCAAAGAGTTCCTTATAGCACCTTTATTAGCCAGTAAAGATTATTCTGTGCTCCTCTCTGATTTAGTTTCTCTCTGATCCTGGGCCTGACTTCACCTGGATTTTTAGGTAACTCGACTACCTGCAAAAATAAAACAGAATCTCGCGCCTACTAAAATAATGAATAAGAAATAAATTAAAGCTGCTCCCCAAAATTCCAATGGTTGGAACAAATGTGAAAAAATATAATATATATAACCTAAAAACTTGTAGAGGGGCTGCGTAAAATCACTAATAGTGAATTGCATTTAATACAAACATGCTACTAAGTAAATAAAGATAGTGAACCAAACAGACTACCTACCTTGGTGACCAATAGGAGCGTGTTTATTTGTTTATTGCACAGTGTAATGGCACTTGGCAGGGCTTAGGCAGGCCATACACGGTGCAAATTTCTTTCCTACAACTATGGGTTGCAGGAAAGAAATTTGCACGATTCCCCCATCAACACAGACAGGGGAATGCCTCCTGCCATGCAATTGTCTGCTCCCGGTGGGGGAAGCTGTCCCTACCGGGAGAAGACGGTGATTTTTGCTAGCAGCTGCTAGCAATAATCGCAAGAAAATTTGGCAGGCTTGTTTTACCCAAGTTGATTGATCAATCAACTTGGTACATTCAGCTTGCCCATTAATGGTTCAAATCTTGGCCGGTTCCTGCTGAACCAGCCAAAATTTGAACCAGTGTATGGCCGGCATTAGTCATGGAGTCAGAGTAAGTCGGATTTCAGCAACAAGTGAAACAAATCGGAAAGAGGCACAGAAGAGGTCTCCCTGACCAATGAAGGCAATCGCAGGCATCTTGTGGTGTCTTCGCATAGGCAGATATTTCTTCGTTTTGGGTAGGGAAGGCTTACAACCCCTGTCAGGTTTTATTGCTGTGTCCCTGCTGGAAAGTCACGCTGATGACCTTTGTCACTGAGACAAAAGTGGTGAAAAAATCCAAAATGTTAGTTGTCACCAGAATATGAAGTGAGGGTAAATGGGGACAGAGGAGAGATTATGGCAGGAGGATGATAAAACCTAGGCATTAGCAGTCCATAAAAATCATTTAAAAGTCCATTTAGTCCATACAGGAAGCAGCACAGGCAGCTAGTTTTTTAGGGGTAAAAGTGGGACTTAAACAAACAAAATTGCGCTAAAATCAAGCAACTCAGAGAAACAGTGCATGGGTAGAGCTCATCTCTCCTCCCTTACTGGGCGTCTGGTTTGTATGCTCTGGCTGTCATCAGAGAGGGCACTGTGGGTTCTTGTGGACTGTCACCAGGCCAAGGGACTACAGGCTTCTCTGGGTACAGCACGAGAGGCAGACGTGACATCACCGATGCTGCTGCTTGGGTGTGTCTACACGTTTGCGGAGCATGGGTGCTCCTTCCTCAGGCCATATGTACTGAATGTCATGTGAGGTATTTAAGGGTACCAGCGGGCTAAAACACCCAGCCTGTCAGACAACTGTCTAAGATAGGATTTCCACTTTTCTCTCACTTCCTGTTGCATCTGTGGGGCAGGAAGTGAGGGGAAGCACCCCAATTGAACCAATGGTATTAAATAAACTGGCATGGGTTTTAATCCCTTCCACACCCAATCAAAAATGAAATAAAAACTGAAAACTGGGCTATAAATAAACCTACAATTGGAAAACAGAGTACAGGTTAACTTTTAGATCTGATTGTTGATACTGGGACCCGGAACTCTAACAATTAACCTCCATATTAATTGACCAGTTTGCTGTAAATTGTTGGTCACTGGTGCTCAGCTGTTAACCTCAAGACCCCCTAACAGTACCTGTAGTGTTTTTGTTTTTTTCCCCAGACATTGCAGGTTTTCTTTAAGAATTGCTGCCTACATGGGGGTAAAAAGGCCTCACTCAGTATTTTTATTTGCAGTGCAACCATACAGCTTATGTGATGGCTGGCATAAGACGTAATTCATGCAAAAATGCATAACACGTGTTTTTCTTAGTGAAATAGATGGGTTTTTGCACATGTGTAAAATACATCTGTGTATGGAGCGATGTGCGGCTATGTAGAGTGGTGTTTTGTGGCACATGCAAACATTTTTTTTCTCCATGTGGACTTGATTTTACGTATCCTGATTAATGCTTTTCTCTTTAACTTGTTACTAGTCAAAGTATCAGTCCACCCAAACCTCTTTTGTACGTTTTTGTTAAATTCAACGTAAATTTTTCAATGGGTTTTTAAGTCTCTCAAGGAAACAAATTCTATTATTTCTTTGCTTAAGTTCCCAAGCTGGCTGCAAATAATAATTAGGGGCCTGGCTTTTCAATTTTTTTATGTATTGTATATTATGGTGAGGATTTCTTCACTGGAGTCCCCAAAACATATATGAAGCCACCAGGTGGTTGATAGCACCAGCCTGTTTCTGTAACTGAAATATCCACCTTTGGTGGCCATTTAATGCCCCAGTGTGATAAAAGGGAAGACCTACAGTGTTAGTGGGTCTTTAAGGATCAGCACTGAGCACCACTGCTGTGATAAATGTGACCTGTTTGTCTGTCTGTGTCCTCCTAACACCTTGTGTTGGCCCAACATAGTCAAGCAGACCTACTTTGTCAACTGTAGTACAGCAGACCGACTTCAGCGCAAACTTTTCTCCATCTATGTGCTTATTCAGAAAAACCGACTGTAATAAGGCATAGCAACTAATCAGAATTTCATTGATCACTGTTCTTTTGTACATTGTTATTATTCTTTGGACAGTTTTATTGAATTAGTCTGTTAAATTGGACCTGTGATGTGCACACAGTGTCTGCAGCCATGTTGTGAGTTGACATAATGTTCAGGCTTCTGAATTACTAGGAGGCAGTGACAGCACTGAAACATTACTGGTCCTCCTAGTTTCTTTATAATCCAAGCTGATTATTGGTTCAGCCCACATCATGGTAGCTTATTGTCCAAAGATGGGTCCTCTTTAACTGAAATCTTTAAAGGATCAGTTCACCCTAAAATTATTTTTCCCATTTTGTTATGTTGGGGGATCAAATCACACATTGGTTGCTTATATCTCTAAGGAACTCTAGTGGTGACATTCCTGAGCTGTAGACTCTGCCCACCTGAAATTATGAGGGGCTCTCATTTTCATTTTGGATCGTATTTTTTTTTTTTATGTAGAATACAACAGGAGACTCTATCCAGAAGGGCAGAGCCCCGAACTCTGAGGAATGTTATTGCTGGAGTCCTCCATATAAGAAGCTAGTAGTGAACTCGACCCTCCAGTACCCACTAATAACTAAAAAAATCTAATTTGTATTGACTGACCCTTTAATATATCTACTGCTTTATCTTAATTTACTCTTGACTAACTGCACAAACATCTAACCTCATTAATCTTGGTTTCAGACATTTTAATTGACTTGCTAATTAGCTACTTGACTGTTGGAAAGGCTTGTAGGCTCTCCTCCTCAATAAGAAAGCTAACCATTGCTGCCTAATTGACCTTGCTTCCCTGGGTGTCATTGTGCTACTTGATTCACTGCTAACATTGTGACCATGTGGTCCTGATTCCCCTGTATCATCCTGTCTGTGACCATTCGTCCCCCTGGGTGTTCTCTGTAGGCCCCTGGCTGGGTGTCCTCTCTCCCTCTGGTCTTGTGTTTTTCTCTCTGTGTTTTTTTGAACTCTGTGTTTTGTCTCTTGGATCCGGTTCTAGTTCCTGAAACTAAAGAAGTGGTGAGCCACCGGTACAAGACGCCCATGGTAAGTAGCCACAATGCAAACGTGTGACTCCTAAAATGAATGCATGGGATGAAGCAACAAATGAATACGCTTTATAAGACTTTATATTCTATCTATACATACAACTGGGTATTGGGGCGTTTGCTGCTGATTTCTTTCAAGTGGGTTCACAGCTTAATGTGACGTGAACTACACACTTCCAGGGAACCATTGGATAGGGTGATAACACTGTTCTTTCTGTAACATAGTCACCCTTGCTGCTGCTGTAGCTGCTTATGGAAATTATGCAAAACCCTGCTCAGCCCCTCCCACTGCCTCCAACTTTATATAGCCGGGTGCATTCGATTTTCAGCTTTAGAGTGTCATTTACATATTTTAGGACAACTTGTATTGAAAAGGTCTGCTTATAACATTGACTTTAAAACCCAACTCCAGGAAACCTAAAAACGTTCCCTTGCAGTGGGGTGCACATGCACTCCAAGGGTTAGCCATTTGTTTGTCTAGAGCAGGGATCTCCACACTATGGCTGTCCAGCTGTTGCGGAACTACACGTCACATGAGGCATTATATAACTCTGACATTCACAGACATGACTAGGCATGATGAGAATTGTAGTTCCTGAAAACTGGAGAGCCATAATTTGGAGACCCCTGGTCTAGAGAACAGAAAAGCAGTTTGTTTTCCCAATCCTCCGCTCCCCCATTAGTCGGTGCTCCCATGTTCTGTAACAGTGGACTGTTTGTTAGCATGCTCATGTCTAGTGCAGGGCTATTGTCCCTGAATCAGTCTTGATGAAGTCAGAGGACCTTAGACCGCAAGAACATACTGTAGGCCAGAGAAGCGCAGGGGAAGCCTGCAGGAGCAGAAGATTTGGCAAGTGCTTTACTAAGGCAGGCCATAGATGGTGCAAATTTCTTTCCGGCAACCATGAGTTGCCAGAAAGAAATTCTCACGATTTCCCCCCCCCCCCCCCCCCCCATTAACACACAGTCCTGACAGGGGAATCCCTCCTGCCGAGCCATTGTATTCTCCCTGCGTGGGGCAGAAACAGAGAAGGCAGTGATTATTGTTGACGCCTATAGCAGGCGCTAGCACTAATTGCAAGTGAATCCAGCAGGCTGGTTGTACTTAAGTCGATCGATCAACTTGGTACATTCAGCCTGCTCACTCACGGTTCGAATCTCGACAGGTCCCTGCTGAACTGGCCAAGATTCGAACCGTCTATGGCTGACCTAAGTCCCCTAGGCAAAAAATGAGCAGTAGTTAACCCTTGCAGTGCTGGCACAGTCACTTTGAGTCAGCGACTTTGGATGTAAGCAGATCCGACATCACTGGCTGCATAGTCCTGGTTCATTTTGAGAAAACCTTGGCTGGGTTACCAGCACTCCGTTGTCAACCCTGGTCTAATTTTTTCAGATTGGAACAGGGGAGCTAAATATACAGCATTCCCCTTTTTCTTTTTTTTTTTTCTGAAAGCACACATGCAGTGCCGGGACAAGGTCGCCCAGTGCAAAGAGGCCAAACTGCAACCCCCCCTTCCCAGTGATGTCATTGTCGCTACTCTCCTGTCAGCCTTGTAAGAGAAGCATCTGGCACAGGGTGCCCCTATCCCTGCAATAAACCATTGTGCCCAGGGCAGCTGTCCCTTCTGCCCACCCCTTGTCCCGGCCTTGCACAAATGCAACTAAAGGACACTGGGCTTTGTACATCACTGTCCCAAAAAGGGGATATTGCAGGTATTTCAAGGGTTCATGTTGGGAGGCTGGGAAATTTTTGTCTCTAAATCCCAGTTTATCATTTTATTATTTTTTACAGCTTGTGTATTCTTATTTTTACAGGTACTTTTTCTTGTATTACAAGGTTGGCAGCTGCCAGTACAATGCTGTTCATCTTGTTTTGAATAAGCTAAAAATGACAGCATTGGTCATTCATCATTTTAGTATTTAGCAGTTTCCTTTCTGATGAAAAATAAATAAATCAATCAATGCTTTGTTTCAATATATTGGCACAACTTTGTGACTTTCCTTTTAAACATATACCACTGATAACAATTCATTCTACAATGTGGAAGCCAAGCTTCCCAAACTTTTTGTTGTGGGTGAATCCCAGCAAATAAAAATAAAAATTTCAGGGGGAAAATATCTAGTCCAGGATCCCTAGGTGGAGGGGCTACACCCCTCCTGATACAGACCTTATGAGCAGGGATTTCTCCTGCTGCTGCAATATCCCAATTAGAATATGGTAGCAAATGTCCAATCCTGTAGGCAGTGGTTGAGATGAGAACTTTTAATGTGTAGATCTTGGTGCTGAAAGTTCAATTCCAGCCAACACTTTTTTTTTTTTTTTGTGATGGGTATAAATTCCATCAAATTATTGCTGTCAGATACCCCAGCAGTGATATTTCACCTGATTTTGACAGCTTGTGAAAAGTGTTCTGTTGAAGTCTGTGTCCTCGCTGGAGGAATTTCCAATTGCTTCCAGCACCAACAGGAACTGAGGGGTACCTCCCAAATGTGGACACACACATGGCAGTAAATACCAATGCCTTCCCTACCCTGTCCAAAACTAAAAAAGTTTTTCACTAGAACTGGGCTTGATGCCCCTTGGAAGCCAGCAGTCCCAGAATGCATTGATGCTGTCATTGTAGTATCATATCTCTCTTGCGTGATGTAAATGTAGTTGGGCTGCGTTATTCAATGAGTACCTCTGTGACAGGATCACTTATCCCAGTTAAGTGGACAGTAGCCTTACGTTGGCTCCAGCCACCCATATGGTGGGTCCATTATGGGAAGATGATACTAGTGATGTCAGCTTGGGTTGGTAGTTACAGCAGAGGGTAAATGAAGCCTCCGACGAGATTTATGGGCGGCCAGTGTGAAAATAGCAACGTCTAAAGTGCTTTATTGCCCAACTGAATTAAGTGATGACAGCCATTATGTAGTCTAACTAGATGTCATCACTGCGCTGTAAGACATGACTGTGTCACAGATGTCCTTTTTAGAATGTGTACATCAGGCTAAATTTAAAGGCTATTTGCTAAAGATAAAAGTCACCAGCCCTTTATTTAGAGGCAAGTGTGCACTGTGATCTAATCGGCCATAGATCCTTTCTAAGCCTTCCTCTGCTCTGAGGGCCACCCGGTCTACATCTGGTCTTTGTTTCTATTTTTTTAAGTTTTTAATCTTCATTTTCATTCTTTTTTTCCCCAAAGTATTTTCTTTTTGTAATGTCAGTCGCAAGACACATACAGTATTTCAAATTGAAATACCTTTTCTTTCTCGTACATCACGGGACACAGAGCGACATAGTCATTACTAATGGGTTATATAGATACCGTCAGGTGCTGGCACTGGCAACTTCCAAAACCGGAAGTACCCTCCCCTATATAAGCCCCTCCCATCCGGGAGCACCTCAGTTTTTTGCCAGTGTCTAAGGTGTTGGCCAAGAAGAAACGTGTTTTTCACTGAGCTTGCGTACAGGTTCTTTTGGGCCTCAGTAAGCTATTCCGGATCCGACCAAAAAAGCTTCATAGCTAAACGGTCGGTACCCGGGCCTTGCAGAGAAGAGCAAGGTTTTGCCTGTAATGCTTCTCTTAGGAGAGCTGGACCCTGGGATCCAGAGCTCTGGTCATACCCACGACCAAGATGTTTTCTGTGCAGGGTGCTATACAGGTCCAGGGGAGTGGAATCCTTGGGAACCCGGTCCCTGAAGGTTTGATTACAATGCCTGCCGTGATAGGTGAAGTTTGGGCTTCTGTGGACCAAACAAAGTCCTGCGGCGAGGAAAAGGTAAGTGGGGGCCCTCAGGAACTTGGTTCTATTGAGGGACCCCCAAGCCTATTTTGTCTTTCTGCCTGTTACCTAAGGTATTCCCGCTAATATTCTGTGTATGCCTGTTACTACTGAGAAAATGTAAAAATTTTAATAGTAGGCAAGAAAAAAAACAAAAAAAAAACAAATGTAAGACCGCGGTACCTGTGTTAGACACTAGAGGCCGCTATGGTTCTTTTTCTTGTAATGTGGATTTTTTTCTTCCAGAATCAAATCCAGGCAGTTGGTATGTTCTCTGCTGGGAAGCTGTCTCCTCTGCCCTGTTGCTGCGCTCATCCATCCCCGGGCCCTGCGGCAAAGGGGGCCCTGGCTCCCATCTAGCTCCTTATTGTTTTTAAAAAAGGGCGCCGAAGGCGCACGTGCCCGCGCGCGCGCGTGCGCGTGCACGCGCCTCTTTTCATAGAGGCGATCTGAAAAAAGGGGCGGAGCGGGTGGATGACGCTCAGGTGTGCGCCGCGGCGCTACTGCGCATGTGCGGGCGTCCAGCGTGTTTTAAAGATAGCTGGCTATTGAATGCACAGACAGAGCTAGCAACAGATAAAGGCACACAGAGGCGGTTGATGCAGGCATCCCCTAGAAAGGCACTTTAGTAGACACCAACTGTGATATAGCAGCAATTGTGCTAGACTATTCTCAGTAAAAGTGGTGTATTACGGCTGGAATACCTCAGCTTTAGGCTTAAGAATATGCCGTCCAGAAGCTCCGGAACTGAATCTTCCAGGAAGCGAAGGGGGTCTCATCGGGCTCTGAGGTGGGCATGCTTCTGCTGCACCAGTCTCCCCTGAAGTTCAGAGGTAAGTGACCATAGAGACCCCGCAGGGGTACTTGGTACTGTGGCTGTCCTCAGTCACCTGCTCCTGTGTATGTAACAGAGGAGGTTTTTTCCTCAGCTCTGGGAGGATTAGAGAGAGATGGTCAACATTGATCGCTGCCTCCCTGTCAGGGAAAGCACGCCGATCTCCGTCTCCTCCTTCAGAGTGCCTGTTAGCAGAGCAACAGTCCCATACAGGGATCGACCTGCCTGAAGGGGATCAGGATGAGGTTGATTCTGTTATAGAGGAATCAACAGTGGAGGAACCCTTCTCAGCAGCTCAAGCTGAAAGATTATGGGTTCAGTCTCTGACTAACATGGTCCGATCGGCATTAAAAATGCACCTTGCGGAACCATCAACCACTACTGTATCCTCGTTGGGGTCACTAGAAGCCCCCAGACTGTCTGTTCTTTTCCACTTCACCCTTTTACTGAAAGGGCTTATTTACCAGGATTGGGAACGTCCTGAGAAAATATTATTCCCCCAAGAGATTTCCGGTGGTCTATCCCATGGAGGATAAGTTCATCAAAAAAAAAAAAAAATGGAAGGTCCCTACAGTGGACGCAGCCATCTCTTGTATGTATAAATCACTGACATGTCCAGTGGATAATGTCCAAATGTTCAAGAACCCAATAGATAAAAGATTGGAGTCCTTATGAAAGTCTGCTTCTTTCTACAGCAAGCTTGGTGACACAACCAGCAGTAGCAGCTATTGGGGTCTGCTAAGCAGTGAAGGATCAGTTAAAACAGGTCTTGAGGGACTTGACAGATCAGCAGGCCTTGCCCTAGCTGATCTACCTAGAGCCTTAGGCTTTGCGGTTGACGTCATAAAGGATTCAGTCCATCAGGCCTCCCGCCTTACGCTGTCTAGAGTACATATGCGTAGGCTTCTATGGCTCAAAAACTGGTCTGCTGAAGCTCCCTGTAAGGAATGGCTGGTTAGCGTCCCATTTCATGGTGAACGCTTATTCAGGGAAAACTTGGACAAATATATCCAGAAAATTTCCAGCGGTAAAAATACGCTCTTGCCGGTTAAAAACAGAGTTAGAGGTCCCTCTTTAAGAGGCCTGCTTCTCCAGTCCCTGGGGCATCGGCTGTGTAACAGTTCCGACGGCCTCCTCGGTCAATTCCCGGGGGTAAAAAACAGGGACAATAGAAGGGTAATGAGAAACCCTGGGTCAGGGGAGGTACAAAACCTCCCCCAAAGTTAAATTCATTGAAGGGTTGCCCCCACTCAGTCGGGTGGGGGGAGGACTCCAGTTGTTCACAAGAGACCTGGCGGGACGCGATCAAGACAGATAGGTGCTCTCCGCAGTATGTTGGGGATACAGATTGGAGTTGAGACTCTCCTCCTTCCCATTTTTGAGGTCAAAACGTGCCAAGGGATCCCCGGAAGAGAGAGTCCCTCCTGTTGGCACTAGAACAACTATTGCTCCAAGGAGTAATTATGGAGGTTCCCCTGGAAGAATGAGGGTTCGGGTTTTACTCAAACCTCTCTACAGTCCCGAAGCAAACGCGGACGGGAGGCCCATATTAATTCTAAAAGGGCTATACAAATTCCTGTATATCAGGACTTTCCGATGAAGTCGATCCGATCGGTGGCCACTGCCCTACAAGGGGAGGATTGGTTAGCCGCGATCGACATCAAAGATGCTTATCTGCACATTCCCATCTTTCCAGTCTACCAAAATTTCTACGCTTTGCAGTAGAAGGGCGCCATTTTCAGTTCAGAGCCTTACCCTTCGGTTTGGCCACAGCACCACGAGTGTTTACAAAAATTCTGGCCCTTTATTGGCCAATCTAAGAACACAAGGTGTAATGATAATGGCATATCTAGATGACTTGTTGCTGATAGACCACTCAGTGAAAAAACTAGACGTGGTCGTTCACAAGACAATCAAGTATCTGGAATCTCACGGTTGGATTATCAACCGAGAAAAGTCAGCCCTAAAAACCGGTCAAAAGTCTGGAATACTTGGGGCTAAGGTTGGATTCAGGCCAGAGAAAAATATTCTTGCCTCGAGGAAAGGTGTTGTCTTTGAAAGATTTGATCCACTTAGTGGGTACAAAAAAGACAGCCGTCCATACGCCTGTGCATAAGGCTGCTGGGAAAAAGGGTGGCATCATTCGAAGCAGTACCCTACGGTCAATTCCATTCAAGGAATTTGCAGGGGGCCATACTGTCAGCCTGGAACAAAAAAGTTCAGGCCCTAGACTTACAATGTCCTTGTCCCCTTCCGTTCGCAAGAGCCTCCGTTAGTGGTTGGTTCCCCAGAATCTGGAAAAAGGGAAATCCTTCAGTCTGATTTCTTGGAAGGTGGTCACTACAGATGCCAGCCTTATAGGCTGGGGAGCAGTACTGGAGCAATAGTCTCTCCAGGGCAGATGGTCGGATGCAGAAAAGGCCCTGCCCATCAATCTCTTAGAGATACGAGCAGCCCGGTATGCCCTAGTAGCATGGACATCCAAACTCCAAGGGTCCCCTGTCAGAATTCAATCAGACAATGCCACAGCAGTGGCATATATCAATCATCAGGGGGGCACCAGGAGTCGTGCAGCCCAGAGGGAAGTAAATTACATCCTGAAATGGGCAGAAAAATATGTCCCAGCCATATCTGCGGTATTCATTCCAGGAGTGGAGAATTGGAAGGCGGACTTTCTAAGTCGCCAGCAATTAGGCCCAGAGGAAGGGTCCCTTCACCCCGAGGTTTTCTGGACAATATGTCAGCGGTGGGGAACATCGGATGTAGATCTTCTAGCATCCAGATTCAACGCAAAGGGGGACAGGTTTGTCTCTCGGACAAGGGATCCCCTAGCTTGCGGCTCGGATGCCCTAGTGTTCCCTTGGGATCAGTTCAAGCTGATATATGCATTCACACCACCACAATGGTTACCTCGATTACTCCGCAGAATCAGGGTAGAAAAGAAACCAGTGATTCCGGTGGCTCCAGCGTGGCCCCGAAGAGCGTGGTACGCGGAGATTGTAAAATTTCAGTGGGGAGTCCTTGGACTCTCCCACGTCGTCCGGACCTGCTTTCGCAAGGACCGATATACCACCCTTCCTTACCAGCCCTAGGTTTGACGGCCTGGCTATGGAAGCCCACATTCTAAAAAAGAGAGGGCTCTCTAATCCTGTGGTATCTACCATGATCAATGCCAGGAAGCCAATATCCAGGCAGATCTAATATAAAATCTGGAAGGCGTACATTGCGTGG
Organism: Rana muscosa; assembly: GCA_029206835.1. Taxonomy (NCBI): domain Eukaryota; kingdom Metazoa; phylum Chordata; class Amphibia; order Anura; family Ranidae; genus Rana; species Rana muscosa. The sequence continues at coordinate 161,826,804 of CM055119.1, read as the reverse complement.
TGTGAGGCCAAGAAATGGCATCCACATAAGTACGTAATAGGTAGGATTCTGGACTTCCTACAATGGGCTGTAGATAGGAAGCTTGTCTTGAGTACTATCAAGGGTCAGATTTCGGCCTTGTCAATATTTTTTCAAAGGCCCTTGGCTTCGCATTCACTAGTCAAAGCCTTTATACAAGGAGTGATGCGTATTAGTCCTCCGGTTAATATTCCCATATGTCCATGGGATCTAAACTTGGTTCTGTCGGTTCTACAGAAACAACCATTTGAACCATTACAGCATATTTCTTTGGTGCTTCTCACCAGGAAATTGATTTTTCTAGTAGCCATTTGTTCGGCTAAAAGAGTGTCGGAATTAGCAGCTATGTCCTGTAAGGAGCCATATTTGGTTATCCATAAGGATAGAGTAGTGTTACGCCCTCATCCAGCCTTTCTTCCTAGGGTGGTATCGAGGTTTCATTTGAACCAAGATGTGGTTCTTCCTTCTTTTTTCCCCAAACCTACTTCGGTAGAGGAAAAGTTATTTTTCTTTGGATGTAGTAAGAGCAGTTAAAGCTTATCTAAAGGCCACTGCTCAGATTCGCAGAACGGATACTTTGGTTATTCTGCCGGAAGGCCCCAGAAAGGGTCAGGCAGCGTCAAAATCTACTTTAGCCAAGTGGATTCGACAGGTCATAATACAAGCCTATGGCTTGAGAAGGAGACCGCCTCCGTTCAAAGTTAGAGCGCACTCCACGAGAGCAGTTGGAACTTCATGGGCAGTGCATCACCAGGCCTCCCTGGCTCAAATCTGTAAGGCCACAACATGGTCTTCAGTACACACGTTTACTAGGTTCTACCAGGTGGACGTTAGAAGTCAGGAGGATGTCGCCTTTGGGCGCAGTGTGTTGCAGGCCGCAAAAGATCCTCATGTCTGATAGCGCTCAGCTTATATATGGTGTATCCCCCCCCCTCATTGGGCATTGCTTTAGGACATCCCATTAGTAATGACTATGTCGCTCTGTGTCCCGTGATGTACGAGAAAGAAAATAGGATTTTTATAACAGCTTACCTGTAAAATCCTTTTCTTGGAGTACATCACGGGACACAGAGCTCCCGCCCCTCTTTGGGGACACTTATTGCTTTGCTACAAAACTGAGGTGCTCCCAGATGGGAGGGGCTTATATAGGGGAGGGTACTTCCGGTTTTGGAAGTTGCCAGTGCCAGCACCTGACGGTATCTATATAACCCATTAGTAATGACTATGTCGCTCTGTGTCCCGTGATGTACTCCAAGAAAAGGATTTTACAGGTAAGCTGTTATAAAAATCCTATTTTCATTGTCAATTTTCTTGCAGCAAAACTGTTCCCACAAAGTTGGGAGCATGAAATTGTCCAAAATGTCTTGGTTTGCTGACACCTTAAGAGTTCCCTTCACTGGAACTAAGGGGCCAGGCCAAACCCCAGAAAGACAACCCCAGTGCACAAAACAGGGTCCATAAAGACACAAATGAGTGAGTTTGGGGTGGAGGAACTTGACTGGCCTACACAACTTTGGGATGAATTGGAGCGGAGAATGCGAGCCAACCCCACAGCACAATCCTCCCTCTACCAAATGATTCGAACCAGTGCACAAAGCAAGGTCCATAAAGACATGTTTTTTTTTACCGCCACTCCCCTCCGGGGGTGTACACATAACGTGGCCACAATCCTTTGCATTGTGGTCATGGTAGGAATTATACCCTCTGATGTGATTGGCGGGCAGTGCCGCCTTTTAAATACAGCCCATTCAAGAAAATATGGCTTTTTTTTTCAATCTGCTAGCAGGCTCAATGCGGCACCATGATTTTACTGGGAAAGGTATCAATGTGGTTGATTTACTAAAGGCAAATTGGCTGTTCAATTTCCAATAAAAGTTGCACATTGTAATAACATTTTCCCTACAGGCATGTGATTGTGGTGTGTCCTAAAGCCTGAGACCGTGCCAAGTATGCAAGAAAGGTGTATTGGTAAAAACAGAGGGCTTTCCAGCCTAGTTCATTATCCCAGTAAAGTTTATTGTAAAAATGAATCTACTCACAAACGATATGACAGACCGAGCTCATCAAAGTAACAGTTCTTCCATTCACTCTGTACTCCTGAGCTTGGGAGGACATCACCTGAACCCTAACTGGCTTATGTGTTTTGACTGAAGTACCCTCCTTTCTTGGAGCCAAACCCTCTGCGTTGTCCAGTGGTTTGGCTCTGAGGAGGAGGATACTTGCCTTAAAACGCGTAAACCAGTTGGGGTTCAGGTGATGTCCTCCCACTCCCAGGAGTACGCAGAGTGGATGGAATAACTGTTACTTTGAGCTCTATCATATCGTTTGTGAGTAGATCAATTTTTATAATAAATGTTTACTGGGATAATACACTTGGCTGGTGCGCCCTCGGTTTCTTGTGTTTTTTCAGTATGTATTGGGGCTTCCCCAGTCCTAAGAGGGCAGCAATGTTCTCCAGTTTAGAGACCGATGGGTTTGAAGATCTGATATTAGACCACCACACCTATACGTAGGAGGTGTTTTGCTTTTAAAGGCGATTTTGGTAGCCCAGGGCCAGCTTCACTATCAGACATAGTCAAGGAATGGCGGATATTCAGTTTTGCATTGGGGGCTTTGTCACTCCAGGTACTCTTCTATATTTATAAACTGTTCTTATATTTTACAGTGTACTATATAAGGCCCGATATTTGGAGGGTGCTTGTTGCTATGCAGTCTCAGTGTTTTCTTTTATCATTTAACAGGCCCACGAGATCTGCTACTCTGTCCTGTGTCTCTTCTCCTACGTGGCCGCCATCCGAGGAAAGGAAGCGGAGATGAAGAGCAGACCCCCTCGGCCTGTGTCCAGCTGACCTCCCCCCCCCCTCTCCAATAACTGACCTGTGACCACACACTGAATGTGCGCTATGCCCCCTCCCCTTCCAGACCGCAGGCTCTGCTGACAGCTATTCCATTTGGCGTTCTGTTGTAAGATTCCTCCTGTATATGGAGGCAGCACAGGCTCCCCTGTAGTGACTTCACTATGTGTTGTGACTGCATTTTACAGAGCCCCCCCACCCCCACCCCAGCTTTAGTGTTGTGTGTTTGTGTGTTTCTGACTTCTGTGCAGTGAATACAACACAACTCTTCCAAGACAATAGCATTGTTGCACCCCTTAACAGCCTCTGCGTACTTTTGTGCGGTAGTGTTGCGGTCGCCAGCCGCTAGTATAGGGCCCCCCTGGATTTGCGAGCTGCAAAGACTTGCATTCTAGTTCCCACTCTGAGTGCTGTGTCTGATGTTCAAGCAAAGCATGCTTCAGAGCTCCTCCCACGCACAGAACTAAACCACTTGCGGCCATCGTGGGCTTCTAGCATATATATATATAAAAAAAAAAAAAAAAAAAGTTAACACATTTCGCAGGCAGATGTGGAACCTTATGGTACAGAGTGTAAATATTAAAGTATTTGATGCCCCATTCCAGCCATTTGTCCACCACTGCATAGAGAGCACTATGTAAATATCCCAGTCTTTCTTATTTATAGAATTCTGTACAGATCCTGAATGTGCAATAAACTGGCATTCTAATGCTGCTTTTGGCTTTGATTTCTTTTAAGCTTTTTAATGTTAATGTCGTTTTGGCCACAAGAGGGCAGTGTTTAATAACCAATAAAGCATAGGCTGGGAGAAGGAGATGGTAATACAATAGAACTGTATTCTACTAGTTTGTCCTCATGTATTTTGTATTGCTGGCCAGAGGTGAATAACGATTTAGGTCAGGGGTCTCCAAACTTTTCAAACAAAGGGCCAGTTTACTGTCCTTCGGACATTAGGGGGGCAGTTTGTGGCCGTGGGGGTAAAAAATATACGAGGCCCAGCATCAATGAGAATAAACATGACCTCAGGGTTGGAGGTCAGTAGGAGAAGTAGTGCCCCATCATTGGTATTAGTGGGAGAAAGAGTGCCCCATCATTGGTATTAGTGGGAAGAAATGGTGCTCTATCATGGGAGATATAGTAACCCATCATTGGTAGAATGCAAAAAGGGGATTGGATAGGGGATTATAACGGTGCCCAAGTATATAGAAACTACAATTATTACTTAAAAGATATGAATTTTATTACATGAATATATGGCAAACAACAAACATAAGGTGCATAAAATATAAGCAGAGTAAAAATACAGACGGTGGTACTGGCCAAAGTATCCGTATGCATTGAATGGTCACTGATGCATGTCAAGTCCCTACATGATACGCCAAACAATGGCTTCTTCAGGGGATTATATAGCCACCAGTGTTCAACAGTGGATCTGATAATAATAAACGCATAATCAAAATTACAAAAATACAAATAGAGTGTCATGGCTCATAAACTCTCCCACCCCACAAATCCTACCCAAATTACCAAAGGGACCCCCACAAAAGGGCACACAACCGGGCAGTCCAACAACCACGACAAATGGAAGTTCTGTCATTGATTTCAATTGAAGGAATAGTGCCCCATCATTAATATTAGTTAGAGGAATAATGCCCCATCAATAGTGTCAATGAAAGGAACTAATCCCCTCTATTGGTGTAAGTAGGAGAAATAGGGCCCTCGGGCCAGATAAAGGCTAGCAAAGGGCTGCATCTGGCCCTTGGGCCACAGTTTAGAGACCACTGCTTTAAGTGAATCTGAGGTTACTCCCCAACCTTGGTTACTAATGTAGCAGGTAATGAGCAGGTACCAAAATGTGCCTGCAAGTACCCCTATTTTTTAATGTGCATCCAGAAATCCCCAAACCTTTTCTCTGATCTCACAGCCCATACCACCCCTTCCCATCCCACGTACTGCTCAAAGAATTAGCTTTCATCAAATAGTGGAGTGGTGGTAGGTGGGTGGGTGGGCAAGGCATTGCGCTGTATTCACACTGTTCCATGTGCATGCAGCATGTGTGGTAAAGCACTTGTGTAGATGTAAATGGGCCAATATAATTTCTGTTTTCAGAACTCTGTAAACTTCCGTCCATAGGAAAGAATGGGATTTCTGGTTAAAATGCATTTTCATGCAGCAAAATTAATTAATTTCGCTGCATGAAAAACTGAACAAGTGTGAATAGGCTGTTGGGAGAACTTGCAATTACGATAAGCATCCAGGTTATATAGTAAAAGATGGGGCCCTAAAAAGAATTGTTTAACTTGTAATAAAGCTAGTAGATTTCAGGTCCTCTTTACACTTAAAGGAGCACTAAAGCTTTTTTTTTTTTTGCTTAAAAATAACAAACATGTTATACTTACCTCCACTGTGCAGCTCGTTTTGCACACAGTGGCCCCGATCCTGGTCTTCTGGGGTCCCTCGGCGGCTGTCTTGGCTCCTCCCCGCAAGGACTCCACACCTTAATGCGAGTGAGCTCGCATGGTGTGGAGTGATTGCGGGCGCGCTCCCGTGATACAGCGGCGGCCATAGCCGCCGACTGTATCACTCGGCCCCGCCCCCGGCGTGCCGCGTCATTGGATGTGATTGACAGCAGCGCCAGCCAATGGCTGCGCTGCTTTCAATCTATCCAGTGTAGCCAATCGGCGGCCAGGCAGAAAAACAAAGAGGATGACGGGGACGAGCATGGGACTTTCGAGGGGCCAGGTAAGAAAAACGGGGGCTCGGGGGGGGGCCGGTATTGTCGAATGTTTTTTCACCTTAATGCATAGGATGCATTAAGGTGAAAAAACATGTAACTTTACTACTCCTTTAAGCCATACATCTAAGAATTAGAACTGTACAAAAGAAATTAAGCTTCCTGCTAATACCACCAATTTTGTTACATATTCAGCTCTGCACCAGTGTGCACCCAACATTTCAAACTGGCTTGGGAGTGGGCTTCTTGGGTGCATACCAGGCATGTTTCACCTGCTCTGTGTCTGACACGTTCCCTTTACATTTCCTAGCTAACTTGCACCCAGGTCAAACCGTATTTGTGCTAGTGTTAAAAACAGATGAAGAAAATGTCCAGCTTCTGCCTGGAAGGGAGCATGAAGTGTTCCAAATAAAGATAGCGATTTCATGAATGTCTCATGTGGGCTTTTATTAAAGTGGTTGTAATCCCTCACATATACCCAGTGAAGTTAATGGCCTCAGATGATACACAGAGATTAAACAAATCCTCCTACATATGTTACATGTAGATCTGTCTTTCCCTTTCTACATTCTTTGGAAAGTGCAGAACATGGGCAGAGGAACGAAGAAATACACACAGAGCTGTAGTCTGAATAGATAAGCTCTCTGCTTATATACCTCTAAGCTCCCTCCCCAACACTAATTTCCAGCTGCTGTTATCTCATGTGTTTGAGAACTTGTCAGAAATGATTCTGATAACAGAGGAACGGAGCAGCAGAAAGACATGGCACTTAGAGCTTTGGAGAGAGAGAAGTAAACAATACAGATATATGTGCCTAGGTCAAATTTCATGAATGGGGTTTACAGCCACTTTAATATTTGTAAGATAAGCAGTGGTGTACAGTATCTTCTCATCATATGAACAGTTAGAATTGTCCAGACTTGTAACAATTGATAATTTTGAGTTTTAGACCACTCCTGCCCAAGGGTCGCTGAGACTTGTAGTACCACAATAGTAGACTTGTTCACCCAAGGTGACATTCCTTTTAGAAATCCTTCTAGTCTGACCTTTTGGTTCCCTTGAGATGACATTACAGGAATGCTGATGTGGCCTGCAGCACTTCGATTCTCAATTAATAGTCATTAAGTGGAAAGACTGTTGGAGAGGCTGACGGTATAAATCTGTGTCTCAGCAGCTTTTATAATCCACCCTAAAGCCAGATCATTTCACAAGTTGTTTCCTCACGACACAGCGTTTTGTAACTCACTTTGCTGCCTTGTGAAAATAGCTTTGGGAAATAATGTGGTGACCATCTGCAAGAGACTTTACTGAAAATGTCTGATTTTGAAATGTGCCTTTTTTTTTTTTTTTGGAACGTTCTTTTTAAAGTACATTTTGCAGTAACGGTATTTAATACAATTGTTTTGATGTAGGCATCACAGTGCTAGATGTTAAATATAAAGTTATCAAAAGACTGTTTAGTCCTGGTAAAAAGTTCAGTAGAATTTGTATGGGTTTTTAAATTAAAACATTTAAGCTGCCATATAAGCTGAAATAAAGTGTTACTAAACCCAGGACCCCGCAGTCACTATATCTGGTCTCCCACAGTACATGGAAATGCAATTATTTAGAAAATATAAACAGCTAAATACCTTTTCTCGTCAGCAGTATATAGCAGTCTTGTGACTTCGACTTCTTCTATCGGTGTCTGGCTGATTACAGCTTGTAGGAGGAGTCTTCATTCTCCTCCTGACTGTCCGAGGGAGGCTGCATGACCCCCGACCCTCTGTCTGAACAGTGCTGATTGGTCCTGTGCTAATCACATGCACCCTCCCAAAAAAGAAAATAAAAAAACTCTTTTGCAATACACACCAAACTGAGCATGTGCAGAGTGGTACTCTCAGGAGATGGATTGGGGACTGTGGAAGAAGGGGAGGGTCAGAGAAGACTGGATTAAACTGTTTTTTTTACACAATGCAGAAGATTAACCCCTTATAGGTCCCACAGTGAGTATAACAAGCATGCTTTACTGCATACACACACTGATTTTACTGTTGTGGGTTTAAGGCAGCCCATATGGGGATTATTTGATGTGAATGAAGGAATTCTCCCGCTGTGCCTTTGTATTCTGACAGTGGGGAGACTTCCTGGCCATTAGAATGCACTGGTCAGTGCTGGTGGCACTGATCGACCAGAACCTTTCCAACACGGTGTCTTCTGTACAACCAGCCTACCCATACTGTACATTGATCCAAATTCAACCAGTCCCTTCTTAACCAGCTGAATTTTGATCCACATTTAGCCAGCTTTATGGTCCCAAATTTACATGAGCTTCAAAAGTGATTTCCCTTCAGCCACTGTATGTAAATTTGAAATGAAGATGTAGGAGGATACGTTGCATTGCATTCTCTAGTATCTATTCAAAGCAATAGTTAAAGAATTTAAGCTGCCCATAGCCGCTTTTTGTTTTTGTTGGCTGATCGGAAAAAAAATGAATTCCCAAATCCACACAACTGAGATGAATGAAGGTTTCATTCCATGTTGGGCCATTGTATTCTGACCACAGGATTCCTCCACTGTCAGAATACACTGATCAGCAACTGCAGGCGATTGGCTGCAAGGTGCTGATCGAATGAAATCTTTCCAACATTCCTGTTTGACAGAAGTCGGGCATTAGCTCAACTATACCGAGCGTCTGCAAGAGCCTGACAATGCACCCATGATCTGCTGATTGTGGTGGAATGCTTTACAGGCTGCAGTGTAAAATATATATATATATATATGTGTGTGTGTGTGTGTGTGTGTGTGTGTGTGTATATATATATATATATATATATATATATATATATATATATGTGTGTAATAAAAAAAAAATATATATATATATATATAAATTTTTGTGTTTTTTTTTTACCTGCAAAATCCTGTGCATGATCAGAAGAAATGGACAGCACCTGAGTTAAATGTATGAGTGTCACAGCAAAGGGTCTGAATACTTAGGAGCATGTGATATTTCAGTTTTTCTTTTTTAATAAATCTGCAAAAATGTCAACAATTCTGTGTTTTTCTGTCAATATGGGGTGCTGTGTGTACATTAATGAGGGAAAAAAAATGAACCTAAATGATTTTAGCAAATGGCTGCAATATAACAGAGTGGAATATTTAAGGGGGTCTGAATACTTTCCGTACCCACTGTATGTGCCTAAACAAAGTGATTAATTTAGAATGGCTGAAGGCTGGGGTCATTCTATGTGGCTGCTACTTGGTGAATGACGACTTCTGGGCCAAGTGGGAGATGTATAAATGAAGTGTAGGTGGCGGCACACAGTAATATTGGTCTTCATTCGCACACAACTTTGCATGCATACCACATCGAAAACTAACAAAATCAGACCGAAGACAGAATTTTTAGTTTAGGCAACTAAATGGTACATAGGGAATACTGATCACAACACAGCAGTGTGAATGGGTGCTATAGTTTACACCAGCCTTTTTTAACCAGGGTGCCTTGTGGTTTATTCAGGGGTGCCTTGACTAAATGCCTAAAAATTGCCAAAAATTGTATACAAGCCTGCCTTTTATTGTTACACAAAGCCACGTGTATTTATTGTGCACCGTTGCAACCTACCAGCCACTGGCGGCCTAACAACCAGTGAATATCATCCATGTTGATCGGAAAGGTGTTGATCGCCTGCACAGCATCCTTGTTTGACCCTCCCCCCGCTCCGTCAACACTGGGGGGTCACATTAGCTGACTGATAGGGAGAAACTGAGGGAGAGGAGAAACATTGGAATACTAGTCAGTACCAGTGTGCAAAAGTGTATTTGCTTTGGAAGAATAAATCACCTAGTTTTCTACATTTTAGAATGGGGTTACTTGAGATTTTCCATAATTTTAAAGGGTGCCTTGACTGGAAAATGTTGAGAAATATTGGTTTACATTATCTGCTGCATTCTGATCAGCATAAAACTGCACAGTATAGACCCGAATACAGATTTTTTAATTTATTTTTTAGGTCTGTTTCCTTGAGTCCTTTGAAGGCATATTGAGCAAAGAATCAGTTAAATTTTCCCATCGTGTGAAAAATAAATTCCCCTTTGCTGATTTCATCTGCACGATTGAGTGTTCGAAGTGAGCTGGATGCAATTTAGTTGTCCATTCATGTAGAAAAGTAAAGTATTACACAATTTGAGTGAAGCTTTCTAACTCCTTTAGTTAGGCTCGCTTCACACCTAAATTGGCTGCGGATCGCACAGCAATGCTGTCCGTCCCTGTTCTCCAATTCAGGGATGAATCGGGGCAGAATCTTTGCCTGAATCCAACCCTGAAACGAAGGCAAAGACTCGCAACGTTTCTGTGCAGTGTGCTACGCAGCTGCCCTGTCGACGTGAACCAGCTCCATTCTCCTGCTATACGAATTGGATGCGGAAAAAAAACCAAATCAAATTCGCATAGGTGTGAACCCAGCCTAAATCAGTATGAGGCTGGGACACCACGCCTGATTTCGCGGTGGAGCTATAGGGTGCCTTTGCATTTATTAGAAGGGGAATACTAGTCGGCTATATCTCTGAGGGGGGGGGGATGCATTACAAAACGCGTCAGTTGCCGACACTAATAGGTCACTCCATTGCCACACTGGTTAACCATTGGATTTGTTGTCCTGCTTGGTTGGTACTTGTAGTGCTCAGCATAAAGGAGTACACCCCTTTTGAAAGGTAAGATATTAATCAATATCCCAATGAACACATGAACAATTTCCAAAATTTTGACTAAATTTGTTTTATAGAACATTTGTTTAGCTCATTACATGAAAGTAAGGTTAAAAATATAACTTAGATTACAAAATCTTCAGTTTTACTCAAATTGATGCAAAAATTAATACACCCCACAACAAAAACTACTACAGTTAGTATTTTGTATGACCTCCATGATTTGTAAGGACAACACCAAGTCTTCTAGGCATGGTATGAACAAGTTGGTGACATAATATAACATCTATTTTATTTTCCATTCTTCAAGAACGACCTCTTTTAGAGCCTGGAGGCTGGATGGAGAGTGATGCTCAACTTGTCTCTTCAGAATTCCCCATAGGTGTTCGATTGAGTTCAGATCAGGAGACATACTTGGCCACTGAATCAATTTCACCCTGTTCTTCTTCAAAAATTCAACAGTGGTCCTAGATGTGTGTTTCGGATCATTGTCATGTTGGAAAAGTGCACGACGACCAAGGGTACAAAGTGATGGTAGCATCTTCTCTTTCAATATAAAGCAGTACATCTGTGAATTTATAAACCCATCAATGAAATGCAGCTCCTCGACACCAGCAGCACTCATGCAGCCCCACAGAAGGACACTGCCACCACCATGTTTCACTGTAGGCACCATGCATTTTTCTTTCTACTCCTCACCTTTGCGATGCATACGGTTTTGAAGCCATCAGTTGCATAAACATATAAAGTGGAACCTCAGATTACGAGCATAATCCGTTCCAGGAGAATGCTTGTAATCCAAAGTACTCGCATCATATCAAAGCGGGTTTCCCCATTGAAGTCAATGTAAACGAAAATAATTTGTTCCTCATTGACTTCAATGGCATGCAATACCGTGTGCGGCCAGAGGCGGGGGGCGCCAGAGAGCCTCTGAAATGGCCGAAAAGACCCGAGGACACCTCGGCTGACCTCGGCAAACCTCGGAAAGACTTAGTTCCCGTGATTTGCCGAGGTCAGTGGTGCTGTCCTCGGGCCTTTCTGTGCATTTCCGAACAGCGCCGATCGGTGACATTCGGCTCCGGCGCCCCCCCCCCCCCACCTCATGCCTAACGCGGTACTGCACTTTGGCCTGAATCGTGCTCGTTTTGCGAGACAACACTCGCAAACCGAGTTACGATTTTTTTTTTGTAAAATCTTTTTATTGAAGTTTTATAAAACACACACACATTTTGCCCACACGTAGGCGCAACATCTGCCCACGTAGGGGCCGTTGCTCTGTTTCGGCAACATACCGCCACAGGGCAACAAATAACACATACACTTAACTTAACTTATACTATAACCCCAAACTTGGGGAGAGGGTCCATTCAAGATAAGTCATGCTCAAAGTGATATCAATAGAGGAAGGCAACCTGAAAAAAGTATTTGGGTTAATAAAGTGATATTCCAACGACACATTAGGAGTCTAGGCATTGGTCACTGTATCACTTGCCGTGCTTCTGTCATCTAGCCAACAACTCCACACCTTTTCAAATTTGTGCGGACAACCTCTGGACAAGTACGTGGCTTTATACAGGGGCAAACTGGCATTAACTAAGCTTTTCCAGAATTTAACAGAGGGGGGAGACGTTTGTTTCCAGTTCATCGTAATGGCCTTGCGCGCATAGTATAGTAGCAGGGATATGAGTGTTTTTCTGGCTCTGATCATTGGCAGTTGGTCAACCAGTCCTAGCAAACAGTATATGGGCTCATATGGGACGCAAGTCCCAGTGGCCTTAGTGATCACCCGAAGCACTTCACTCCAATACTGTACAATTGCTGGGCAAGCCCAAAAAATGTGGAAGAAACCCCCTGGTTGGTAGGAGCAGCGCCAGCACTCCGGAGAATGCTCCGGTGACATCTGGTGCAGCCTATGAGGTGCGTAGTGAGCTCTGTGCACAATTTTATATTGGACTAATTTATCCCTCGCTGAGATCAGGGGGGAGAAGGGAAAGTCCCAAACCTCCCTCCAGTCGTCCGCGTCCAGCCCCGGTATGTCCTCCACCCATTTCCTGCGGAGGGAAGACAGCTCGGGGACAGCAGCAACCAGCAGGGATCCATAGATCTGAGACGCGGGTTTCTCCAGGTCCTTCACCCGGATGGTAGATTCCAGCTCTGAGTATGCCAGTTCAACTGGCCTGCCCAAAAATTGGCACCTGTAGGCATGTGCAATTTGGAGATATCGAAATTGGGCTCGTTCAGGTACGTTAAATTTGGCGCATAAAGTGTGAAAGGGGGTGAGATCTCCGTTGGTGATGATATGTTTGAGGGTCAGTATTTTATATTTGGCCCAGGCCTGCGGATCGGGGATAGTGTGGAATTGCGATAGGTTGGGATTCAGCCACAGGGGGGTGTGAGGAGACCAAGAGTTCGGCTGGGGTGCCCTTAGTGCCTCACCCGCCTTCCATGCCCGCATAGTGGTACGCATGGAAGGGGTGAGATTGTGAGGCGTTTTAGGCCCCCTGAATAGCAGACCCTCCAGTGCCTCCAGGGACCCCACTATGGCTGCCTCCAGCACCGTCGCGGAGTTGGTCAGGTCCGGTCACAGCCACCAATGGGCGGTCACAAGCTGAGTGGCCAAATAATACTTGTAACAATCAGGGAGAGCCAGGCCTCCACTGTCCACAGGCCTGGTCAAGGTGGAATATTTGAATCTAGGTGGCCTGCACCCCCAAATAAAGGAAAGGAGTTGCCTGAGGGAATTAAAGAAGACTTTAGTCAGCCAGTGAGGGGAGTTCCGAAAAATGTACGTGAGTTTAGGGAGGACTTTCATTTTTATCAAGTTAATACGCCCGATGAGAGAAAGGGGGAGATTACTCCACGCCTTAAGTTTGGCTTTAATGGTTACCAGGACAGGGTCGAGATTGAGCCTCACAAAATCCCCAGCCTCTCTTGAGATAACAATTCCCAAGTAGGTGAACTGCTCAACCCATTGAAGCGGGAGAGAGGAGGGTGAGGAGGACCTGGCCCCCGCATCCACTGGAAACAACTGCGACTTGTGCCAGTTCACCTTCAGCCCCGTGAAGGCGGCGAAGGCATCCATGATACCAAGTGTGCCCCGCAGAGAGTCACCAGCGTCATTCAGGAACAGGAGCATATTGTCCGCGTAGAGAGCCACTCTCTCCTCCAGCCAGCCCACCCTAAGACCACGGACCTCGGCCGAGCTCCTAAGGGCCTCAGCAATAGGCTCCACGGCCAGGGCGAAGAGAGCCGGGGAGAGAGGGCATCCCTGTCTGGTGCCCCTCTGCAGGGGAAACGGAGGAGACAGGGAGCCATTCAGCTTAATGCGTGCCGTAGGACCAGTGTAAAGTGTGCGTATCTAACCTATATAATTTTTGGAATTAGCAAAAGCCAGATCAATGCGGGAGGAGGTTCGAAATGTGGTCGAAAAACATGAGTACGTTCTATCTTGGGGATGAAGCCACCTCCATGCCTCCTGGAACTCCGTGGCCTGAGCCCACGTTCCGAGATCAGAGTTAAAATTGGATTGGGGGGAAGGCCTGTCCAGGTCACGGGACAGCGTAGCATTAAAATCTCCCATGAACAGAACCTGCGCTGGGCAATGCGGAGCCAGCCTCTCATAGAGAGTGTACAGAGTCTGTATCTGACTCGGGGGAGGCAGATAGACATTCACTATGACATACTTTTGGTTATATACACTCAGAACTACCATAACGAATTTTCCCTGGGGGTCCAGATGAACATCATGAATCACACACGGTACACGTTTGCTAATCAGGATAGATACCCCACGAGAATATGAAGAGTAGGTCGCATGAAGCGCCCTCTGCACCCAGGGCTTCTTCAGAGCCAGAACCTTGCTGCCGGTTAAATGTGTCTCCTGCAGTAGCACTATGTGGGGATTATGCATTTTCAGATATTGGAATAATAGTGACCTCTTAAACTTCGAGTTGAGCGCCCGAACATTCCATGACAGAATGGTCAGGAGCTCAGCATCCGGAGGAGCCATCAAGGAACACCAGGGGGAAATAGAAGCAGGATGAGACCATTAACCTGACACATATAAGTAAACTCAGCATTGGCACACCTATTCAATAGGGTCAGAGACCCATAAGGTAATTGAGCAACACAGTAATTATCTGGACCTTCATAACATTTAAACCCTCCTCCCCAGAACATAAAACACCCTACCCAAACACCATACAAACCTAGCTTCAAGGGCCAAAAAAAAAGGGGCCCAAGAGCCATAAAAACTGATGCAGGGTTTTGTCCCATAACTGAGAAAAACATGAAATCTTTAGGTCACTGCGACCTCAAGAAGTCAGCCCATAGGACCGCAGGTGAGGGAGAAGTTTCCGGGGAAGTCCGTCTCGACTCTGGGTGGGGGTCCAAGGTGTGGAAATGGGAAACAAGGAACAACTTGGGTCACCTCGGTTCATGGGCGGGGCAGTTCGGTAGTTGCTGTTGGAGCTCCTTAGGCAGGAGTGAGTGGTAGTTTAGTCAGCCGAAGTGAACATTTATGTAGATGGAATAAAGGTGGAAGCCAGCAGGGATAAACAGGATTGGGGGCACAGAAGGGGGCAGTGCTGGGATTCATCATGAGACAGGAGAGATGTTCATTGATGGGATAGTTGATGCACATCTGTTCCCTGCCGGGTGAATTCCACCATTGGTCCTCGGCTTTGTATAGTTAACGGGCGTCTAGCCACGCCGTTGCCGCCTTCGGGGTGTCAAAGAAATGAGTGTTGCTACCGTCGGTGACTCGCAGTCTGCTGGGATACAACAGGCCAATGCGTATTCCCTTCTCCCGGAGCCGGCGTCTCACATCAGTGAAGGACTTGCGACGTTGCTGTACCTCCTGGGAAGAAAAGTAGTCTGGTATTCTCATACTTAATGTCAGGCATGGCGCGTGCTGCCGCAAGAATGCGGTCCCGGTCCCGGTAGTTCAGCATTCGTAGCAGGAAGGGGCGTGGAGGGGCCCCAGGTCTCGGAGGGAGCGGCAGAACCCTGTGGGCTCTTTCAACCACAAAGGTAGATGGCGGGGCACCTAGGTCAAACAGGGTGGTCAGTATTTGCTCAGTAAATTCAGCAGGCCTAGGGCCCTCGGCCCTCTCGGGCAGTCCAATTATGCGGATGTTGTTCCGCCTGAGGCGGTTCTCGGTGTCTATTGCGCGCTCCTGCAGCGCTTTCACTTGAAGTTGGAGGGCCCGTATCTCCCTGGAGTCCGACCGGACCGTATCCTCCACCACGGAGACCCTGTCCTCCACCTCCGCGATGCGAGAGCGAAATTTATCCATATCTTGACGGAGAAGACCAACATCCACTGTCAAAAAATCAATTTTAGATGTCAGAGTTTCCTTACAGGATGTGATGGCTGCCACGATCTCCACTCCTGTGGGGGGCGCCGTCACCCCCGATTCCGTAGCCATCTGTGTATTGGCCGCCATCCAAGCCGAGGATCGCCCTGCAGACGAGGCAACCGCTGACGGGGGTATATGAGGAGCCTTCGGGCCCTTATTTGTGGAGTAGCGTGTCTTAGGGCGGCCCATCCAAGCCTTACCCCAAGATTAGGGAGAGTTCAGGGGGGGAGTGGTTCGTGGGCAGGGGGCTCAGTCCAAAGGGGAGGATGGAGGCCACAGCAGTGACAGGGTGGAGAGGTGCAGGAGCGGGGCAGCCCCCCCCCCGCAGTATTGCGGAGCAATCGGTCACCCAAGGATCCCAGGAGGAGGGGAGGTATAACTGTGTCCGGTGGATGGGGCCGGTACTGGAGGCCGCAAGATGGCCGCGGGCCGCAGGTGTGGGTGTGGGGTAGCAGCTCTCCGAAAGTCGTCGGATGCACTGCCAACCCCCCCCCGCACGGATGGTGGCTCAGGAGGACGTGACTGTCCGCCGCGCGTCCCGCGGCATAAAGTAATCGAGGACGGAGGCTGCTGGAATTGCGGTAGGCCGCAAGATGGGTGCAGGCCGCGGGCCTGGGTAATCAGCTTCCCGAGGCCCCCAGGCAGTCGTAGCGCAGGTCCGGAGCACCCTCCCCACCACTGGTGCCCTCGGTGTATGTGGATGAGGCACCTCCAACCCCGCGAATCACGGCAATTGAGTCCAGACGATCCGGGAGTGACAGCAGGCCGCAAGATGGCGGCGGGTCCCGGGAGCACAGAGCCAGCCGCGAGTCCCGGTATCGGCACGATCGGGTGACTGGGGCCGAAAATACAGGCTGTGGCCGAGGCAGAGGACTATCAGGAGCCCGCAGGTTAAGTTTGAGGGCTTACCCGGGCGGTGGGAAGGCAGGATGGCAGCAGATTAGGTCAGGATGTGCGGAGCTCCTCAGCAGCACGTCTTCCTCGCTCTACATCCGGACACGCCCCCCCCCCTACGATTTTTTTTAAAATGCAGTACAGGTATTGCGAAATGCTCGTTAAAAGGGTTACTAGCAATCCGAGGTTCCACTGTATCTTGGTCTCATGACTCCAGAGAACAGAGTCCCATTAGTAGTCGTCTTTTTCAACATGGGCCCTGTCAAATTCTAGGATGGCTTTTTTTGTGCATGGGTTTTAGGAGAGCCTTCCTTAGTGGATGACACCCATGCATGCCATTCCAGTGCAGTGTATGCCGTATTGTGTCACTGGAAACAATCGCCCCAGTTTGGATTTTTACTTCTTTAGCTAACTGCAGTGAACTTGCATGGTGATTTTCTTCAACGCTTCTTCTCATCAACTCCTGTTGAGGTGCTAAACTTTCGTCTCTGTGAGATGGTTGCAGTTCCATCTTTGTTACATTTTTGTATCACTTTTGCTTCAGTATGCTGACTGATACAAGTAAAGCTTTGCTGATCTTCTTGTAGCCTTCACCTTTCTTGTGTAAAGAAATGATTTTCTTTCTCAGGGCTTGTGACATTTCTCTTCCATGTGGTGCCATTGCTGACAGCATGAAATGGGAAGAGGTTTTTTTTGTTAAAGAGGAAGTAAACCCTCTTTTTTTTTTTTTAAAAAAAAACCCTGCAAGAGAAAGGCATAATGAGCTAGTATGCATAGCATACTAGCTCATTATGAATGACTTACCTTAGATTGATGCCCCCGAAGCGATCCTCGTTCCTTCGCCGCCATCTTGCTTTCGAGTCCCTTCCGTGTATTGCCGCTCTGGCGCTGTGACTGGCCAGAGCGGTGATGACGTCACTCCCGGGCATGCGCGCTGGACCGGCATAATCCCATGCATGCGCGATAGACCGGCATGTCCCATTTGGAAAACCGGGACGCTCAGTGCACCTGCGCCGTTGTCTACATGGCACATGCGCCATAGACATCAGTGCAGTGTTTTCTGCAAATATCTCCTTAACCGTGTAGGTTAAGGAGATATTTCTTGCACCTACAGGTAAGCCTTAATCTAGGCATACCTGTAGGTGCAAGTTGTCAGAGTGGGCTTACAACCCCTTTAAGTAACACCCTTTTATAATCAACTTTCTGCTGGACACCTTTTTAATGAATAATTAGACACACCTGTAGTTAAATTCTTGTTAATGTAGCTTTGCTCCTAAGACCCCTTTCACACTGGGGCGTTTTGCAAGCGCTATAGCGTTAAAAATAGTGCCTGAAATCCGCCCTCAAACAGCTGCTCTATTGTCTCCAGTGTGAAAGCCCGAGGGCTTTCACACTGCATCGGTGCGCTGGCAGGGCGTCAGGAAAAGTCCTGCCAGCAGCTTCTTTGGAGCACATTAGGAGCGGTGAACTCACCGCTCCTAATGCCCTCCTGCCCATTGAAATCAATGGGCAGCGCTGCCGTACCCCCGGCAATACGCCGCTGTAGCGGCGCATTGCGGGGGTTAAAAGCGCCCCGCTGGCGGGCGAAATGCGCAGCAAATCCGACGGTAAAATAGCAGCGTTTTACCGCCGACGCTATGAGCGGCACCAGTGTGGAAGGGCTCTTAGACTTCAATTGGGGTGTATTCATTTTTGCAACATGGTCTTGAATAAATTTGTTAGGAAAAATACTTTTTTGTGTGTGTGTAGCGGGTGGTTACATTTAGGGGAGGCATCTGAGTGATAATGGCTCAGATGCAGCAATTGTTAGGGTTCATGGACCAATTTATGCCAGTGGAGGATATCAATGGTGTTCAGTTCCCTGCGGCCTATAGGTGGCGCTGTCGCCATGGGCCGGGGTTGAACCGCCATTGGAGTTCTGTGCCTTTTTGTCCCCTCTCGGCAGTGGTACATCCAGGGGGGGAACCTGCTGTGCGTGCTGAGAGAGGGGATAAAAGGGGCGGACATCTTCCGCTCAGGGTCCACGCCCAGGCACCTTCAGCCTGGGTGTGAGTGCTGGTGGTCTCCGGGCGCCCTCGGCCCGGGGATGGAGCTGCAATTCCACCCCAGACACCTTTAGTCTGGGGTGAGGTACTCTCTGGAGGCCTGGGGCCCAGTACCTTCGACTGGGTCCCGCGAGGGATGGAGGATTCCTAGGGTGTCCTCCGGTTTTGGACACCCGAATCTAGGGTGAGGGGGACCAGAGAAGTGACCTTCCCGGAGATCCAGCGCAGCATTGGCTGGTGACGGTGGAGGCCTCTGGTGACCGTCCGGATGGATGACTCCCCTGACAGGGGCCGCATCTCAAGAAGATAGTCTACATTCTCATGGTCGGTGGCAGCGACCCAACTGAAACCCAGGTTGGTGGCAGAGGCCTCTAGTCCAATTCACCCGGTCGGTGGCAGCGACCACCCTCACGGTCGGTGGCAGCGACCGTGCGCCAAGCCTGTTTGCGCACACCGAAACAGGAGAGTAACAAGTTCAAGTTTGTGCCTGGACCTTCCTCTTCACCTTGTCTGTTCGTTGTCTGACCAGTCTGCTCTAAAAGGACTATTTATTGCTCTAAAAGAATAAATAAGTGTTGGACTTTCAATGGTGTGGAACTTGGCTTTCTGGGAGTTAAAGGTCATTCTCAAGGGAAGTTTTGGCTCTGGACAGGGGCACAGACCCGAAGGTATTGGTTATAGCTCACACCTCTACACACTAGAGGATGCGAGCTGGTGGTGCGTCACACTCTCCTCCCTGGTCCCCTAGACGAGAGCCATTGACATTGACAGAGAAGGAGGGAGTGAGAGGTGAGGTCGCTACACGTGGGGGCTCTGGGTCCGGGATTTGTGTTCGTGTAACGGAGCCGAGGCCTTCAAAAGTTGGAACTTTCTGCCCAGAGGAGTTCCGAGGAGGTCGGCCATTTTTGGCCAACGCGCCATGAGGCACACCCTCCCTGCACAGTTCGTGGGCGTGCCAAGGAGAAAGCCCGCGAATTGGTGTGGAAAAGGGGAGGAGTCCGGCCATGTGCGGGGATGCACGTGGGGACTTGGTGCAAGTTATTCAGTGCGCGATGGAGCAGCAAGCGGTCAGTGTGTTCACCAATGCCTCCTGGGTTCCAGTTCCTACCACTACCAGGATGACCCCAATTGCTACTTCGGTTACGGATACGGGAATCAGGCTCAAGCCCAGAGGGCGATTCGCCCTGTATGTATGCAAGGACGTTGAGGCCCTCGGTGTGATTTGTCTCGGCTGTTCGGGACTGGTGGTTCAGCTGAAGCTGTTCGGGCGCTGTGAGGCCTGCGGAGAGTTCATTTTCGAGGTGGAGCAATCCATAGAAAGGCCTCGGGCCTTCCACCCCAACTGCCTAACAGGCGCCACCACTCGTGAAGGAGAAGTCAAAGCTTGGACAGCCATTCCCACGCGCACTGTAGAGATTTCCGGGGAAGTCGCGATCAAAAGTTTGGAGGATGAAAAATCAGAGGATGCTGCTTCGGTCACCACAGCTTCCCTACTCCCACCGCCAAAAAGGAAGGTTGGTCTCGTTAGAGCTTCCAGCGGCCGTAATGGAGGAACATCCCTGCGCTCTCCCGGCCTGGATG
This sequence comes from Rana muscosa, assembly GCA_029206835.1. Taxonomy (NCBI): domain Eukaryota; kingdom Metazoa; phylum Chordata; class Amphibia; order Anura; family Ranidae; genus Rana; species Rana muscosa. The sequence goes on along the minus strand of CM055119.1, from coordinate 161,806,628 downwards.
GATCTGGATGGAAAAGCCCCGGACATCCCAGTTCAAGTAAAGGCCGAGGTAAGCCGGGGAACGGGACTTGGTATTTTGTCGGAGGTGTCGGGGATCCACAGCCACGGGAGCCCGAGGGAGGGGATAATTCCACGTCCACAAGGAATTACCTGCCCGCGGAGGAGTGTGACACCTCCGACCTGGAATCGGTCTTTGATGCTGGAGATGATGGCATTATAGATGAACTCTTTGAGCGGAAGGGCTGGGACAAGATGCCCCTGGCCTCGTCCCATATGCAAAGGGACTCACCCATGTCTACTGGGGATAGTGCACCCCGGGTGGAGGCCCCGGTGCCTGAGGAGGAATCTGGTCCACTGCCTGCCCTTCTGCTCCCGGAATCACCTGCGCCCAAAGCTAGGGCGAAGCGAGTGTCGCTGCGGGTTCCTATGCCCAGTACGGAGGTGGTCAAGGCACCTCGGCACCCTGAGTCAATTGTTATGCCTGGTGAGGGAGACCGTGCCACAATGCCACCCTTGTCCAAACTGCAGAGACTGTTTTGCCAGAAGGTTGCCAGCGAGTACGGGTGGGAGTACCCATACTTACCAAGAGAGTTGTTGTATGAAGTGGAGGCACACAGGCAGCGATGGTATGATGATTTTATCTGGACACATCTCAAGGTGCCCCACGCTCACAGGTACCTCTCATGTTCTCCTGTGGCCTCTAAAAGGTTTAAAGATTGCAAGGCTGAATGGATGCTGGGTCGGCACATTCATGCTGACAGGGTGATTATTTGTCAAAAGGATGGGGATGATGTGGAGTACCATATGGAAACTTTTGATAGGTACTTGAAACCCCTGATACTGCTGCACCCAAGATTTTACTTATAGGAGAATAGACTCCTGTGTTTTTTTTCTGTTGTTGCTGGACATTCCGGAGTGCCTTTGCCAGAACTCACGGACTCTTTACCTTGCAGGGGGTGGCTACTCCTTGGGAGAATTGGGAGCAGTTGTTTTTTTTTTGTTCTCCCTGTTCTCCACCGCAAAGATAATGAGGACTTTGGGGTTTAGTTAAGTTAGGGCAAAGGTACAGATGAAGAGATTGCTGATCAAGAAAAGTGTTCCAGATCATGACACGGCCACTAGGTGGAGTGTTGCGCAACGGGTATACACACACACCACACATGACTTTTTGGAAGGAAAGGGTTTCCTCTAGGGGGAGCCTTTTCACTCCAAGTTACACACTGTGTTAGATAGGCGCTGTCGCCATGGGCCGGGGTTGAACCGCCATTGGAGGTCTGTGCCTTTTTGTCCTCTCTCGGCAGTGGTACAGCAGGGCGGGGAACCTGCTGTGCGTGCTGGGAGAGGGGATAAAAGGGGCGGACATCTTCTGCTCGCGGTCCACGCCCAGGCACCTTCAGCCTGGGTGTGAGTGCTGGTGGTCTCCGGGCGCCCTCGGCCCGGGGATGGAGCTGTGATTCCACCCCAGACACTTTTAGTCTGGGGTAAGGTACTCTCTGGAGGCCTGGGGCCCAGTACCTTCGACTGGGTCCCGCAAGGGATGGAGGATTCCTAGGGTGTCCTCCGGTTTTGGACACCCGAATCTAGGGCGAGGGAGACCAGAGAAGTGACCTTCCCGGAGATCCAGCGCAGCATTGGCTGGTGACGGTGGAGGCCTCTGGTGACCGTCCGGATGGATGACTCCCCTGACAGGGGCCGCATCTCAAGAAGGTAGTCTACGTTCTCATGGTCGGTGGCAGCGACCCAACTGAAACCCAGGTCAGTGGCAGAGGCCTCTAGTCCAATTCACCCGGTCGGTGGCAGCGACCACCCTCATGGTCGGTGGCAGCGACCGTGCGCCAAGCCTGTTTGCGCACACCGAAACAGGAGAGTAACAAGTTCAAGTTTGTGCCTGGACCTTCCTCTTCACCTTGTCTGTTCGTTGTCTGACCAGTCTGCTCTCAAAGGACTATTTATTGCTCTAAAAGAATAAATAAGTGTTGGACTTTCAATGGTGTGGAACTTGGCTTTTTGGGAGTTAAAGGTCATTCTCAAGGGAAGTTTTGGCTCTGGACAGGGGCACAGGCCCGAAGGTAATTGGTTATAGCTCACACCTCTACACACTGGAGGATGCGAGCTGGTGGTGCGTCACACTCTCCTCCCTGGTCCCCTAGACGAGAGCCATTGACATTGACAGAGAAGGAGGGAGTGAGAGGTGAGGTCGCTACACGTGCAAATTAACAAATCTTGGTTGCAATCAATGGCCCGCATTTGTGGAAGTATAGTGTTCCATAGAAAATATTGATTCTGATAGTAAAGTAAAGGTTTTCTGACAAATCTTTTGGGGTGTACTCATTTATGCTGTTCACTTTATGTGCTTTTGTGAGTATCCATTTAGCTTATTTTTATTTATTTTTTCTATTCATGAATCTCGGATAAAGCAATAGGTGTTTGAGTCCATCTGTGTGTGTGTGTTTTGTTTTTTTTGTGTAGCGGGGTGCTAAATTTAGGGGAAGTGTTTGGGTGGTAGTTGTGCCCAAACACCCTAATTGATAGAGTTCTTGAAACCATTTTTGTCCACAGGTGGAGTATTGGTGTACAGTTTCCTGTGGCCTGCAGGTGGCGCTGCCATAGTAGGCCAGGGTTGAACCACTGATGCAGTGCTGTGCCTTGTGTGTCCCCTCTCGGCAACCACACAGTGGGTCTGGTCTACCTGCTGGGCATGCTGGGAGAGGATATAAAAGGGGCAGACGCTGCCTGTTCGGGTTTCTCGTTCCTGTCCGCCCTGGGCACCTTTAGCCCAAGGGCGGGTCTGCGGTTCGTTGTCAAGGGTCCCAGGCACCTTTAGCCCTGGGACTGCAACAAAGGTCTGGGCCCAGCACCTTCGGCTGGAGCCCACCGGGGATCGAGGAATCTCAGGGTGCCGCCTTGCGAGGGGACCCGTATCCTAGATGAGGAGGCCGGGGGAGGAACCGTTCCGAAGGACTGGTGCGGAAGTCACAGTGAAGGAAGGGTCCCGGTAACTCTCTGGAGGGATGTCTTCTCCTTGAACAGAGACCAAGTTCACCAGGTCTGTGGCAGAGACCAAGTTCACCAGGTCTGTGGCAGAGACCAAGGGTAAAGTTCGAGCATCATATCGGCTGCTAGTCCCAAGCTAGGGAGACTATCCGAATGGGCTGAGTCTGCTTGAGATTCGGAGCAGTGGATTGTGTAATGTTTGTGCCTGGACCTCATCCACATCTTAAGCTGTCCTGTTCTCCCTCCAACCTTTTCTGTCAGAGACTGTGTTTTATAAGAAATAAACCTCTACGTTGGAGTGTAGCTGGTGTGGATATTCAAGTTACTGTGAGGATACAAGGACTTGTCTTTATTTAATATAGAGGTGAGAAACATTCTCTGGTTGTCTAACTGTGGAAGGCCCATCAACAACACCGCTCAACCTCTTCACATAGGAGGGTACGGGGTGCGGTGTGCGTCTCTCTTCCTGCGAGGAGCCAAAGTTAATGCAGGTAAAGAATGGGGTCTGTGCACTACATTTGCTTTAGTGAATCAGCCTGATGCTGTGGACCACCAGCCTGACCAATATTAATCCACTACTAACCATCATGCACTGATCTGACTTTCACTGAGTGCATTTTGATTGGTCATTACTTCTCCTTACGTACAGAGCTTCCTGTGCTGTTTAGGTTTATTGCTCTCAAAATGAGTTTTGCATTCCAGTCCGTCTGGTGTCTCCAGACTTTGTGCGGTTCTGCCTTCTGCCCCCTCGGCTGCCCTTCCTGTCCTCTCTAGGCTGTTTTTCACTCTCTGCTTTCCCTCTGCCTGTCATCAGCAGCAGGTGGGAAAAGATCAAACTTCCATATGTGGAGCTCAGGACTGAATCTGCTCTCCTAAACCTGTCAGCAGCTTAGACTGCTGCTCAAGCACATATGTGGCTGATGTAGACACAGCAGGCCAGTGACAGGATACATCTCCCAGCTGCACCCAAAATAGTGTCCTAGGTGCACGCAGGGCGTCTCTGGCATATCGATGACTTGGGTGACTTTGTCAGGTCATGAGATGTTTCGATGGCGTGTAGGACACCGTGTGTCTCCTTCAATACAAGTAGCCCCAAAAATTATGAGATTTCCTAGGAAACTGGGATAAATATAGACCTGGTTCATGAACCCTGCAGTCCCAGAATTCCCTGTAGGATATCATGGTCCTTGTGCTGTGTCTGGTGATAGATGATTTATCAGTTTACGTCATCTATTTACACATATATCGGGGTGTATACACTTGTGATGTCTTTATTTAATTCAGAACTTGGAGTCTAACGCTAGCCACACATGTACAGAATTTCGGCCTTTTGCAGACTACGATTATTCGTCGGTCAAAAGCGAATTGTCCACTAACTGATAGAATAAAACTAGTGTAGCGCACCCACCTCACTTCTACCTGCATTAACTTTGGCTCCTCGCAGGAAGAGAGAGGCACACCGCACCACAAGCCCGTACCCTCCTGTGTGAAGAGGTTGAGCGGTGTTGTTGTTGGGTCTTCCACGGTCAGAACATGAAAACCTCCAGAGCCTGATTTTCACCTCTATGTTAATTAGAGACAAGTCCATGACTTCCCAGTAAAGTGAATGTCCACACAAGCTGAAACTCCAACTCAGAGTTTATTTTCTCTTAGCCAATAACACAGTCTCTGATAGAAGAAAGGTTGGAGCAAGAAACAGAACAGTACAAGGTATGGAGGAGGTCCAGGCACAAACGTTACAGATGTTTGCTCAGATTCTCAAGCAAGTTTAACTAGGCGCACAGTCTCTGCCACAGACTATGAAGTTGGTCTCTGCCACAGACCTGGTGAAGCTGATCCCCTTTTTTAGTTATGGCCCCTTTTTAGGAGAAGACATCCCCCCGGAGAGTTACCGGGACCCTACCGTCACCATGACACTGCACTGGGCCTTCAGAGAGTTCCTTTCCAGGCCTCCTCATCCTAGATACGGGTCCCCTCGCAAGGCGGCACCCTGAGAGTCCTCGATCCTTGGTGGACCCCAGCCGAAGGTGCTGGGCCCCAGGTCTCCACTGCGGTTCCTGGGCTTCCTGTCCGCCCTGGGTATGTAACAGCATGATAGTACCTCACCCTGGGCTAAAGGTGCCCAGGATGGGACAAGAACACCCGCCCCTGGGCCTGAGGTGCGTAAGGAACACACTCCCTGGGAGTAGGACTCCCGACGACCGAACAGAACCCCAACAGGCAGCATCTTCCCCTTTTTATCTCCTCTCCCAGCATGCCCAGCAGGTAGACCACACCCACTGTATGGCTGCTAAGAGGGGACACACAAGGCACAGCACTGTATCAGCGGTTCAACCCTAGCCTACTATGGCAGTGCCACCTGTAGGCCACAGGGAACTGCACACCGATACTCTCCCTGTGGATAAAATGGTTGCAAAAACCCTGACAAATTAGGGTGTTTGAGTATACTACCACTCAAACACTTCCCTTAAATTCAGCACCTCGCTACACTAGTTTACGTGATCGTTCGTTAACAATACAAAATTAGATAAACTATACAAGACAGAATATTATTTTTGTTTCGATTGTAACATACACATAGAGTTTAGTTGAAACCGTAAAAGTTTTCACTTCGGATCCATCGACCTTAGTCGAAATGGTTGGTAAAGTTGGGTTCACTAATGGCACGAATGTCGAATGATCTTTCTGAAAACGACCAGCTTCGGACAATATTCTGTACGTGTATGGCCAGCATAACTCTTTTGTATACTTGACTGGATCTGGATTGCAGAATAAACTAAACTATGACATAAAAAAGGAGGTATCTCTAGTATTCTTTATTTGTTATTTATAATCATTTTTTATGGTTAATCTGCAATAAAAGTCCATTCAAGTTTACACAACAGTTAGGCCATGATGAAGGGGAATGCTTGAGCCCCCAAAAGACATTGGCTGTCTTTAGTGGACCATGTTATGAACTACTAAGGTTACTTTTGGTCTTGTTTACCATTGGTCTCGGCACTCTTTCTTGCCTTTGAGAAACACTGATTAATAATATTATAATCCTGCCCCGGAAGAAGTCTTCTTTTCTTGATGAAACCGGTCGGGTTAGGAGCTGTTTTCTACTATCGCGTTTGTTTGCACAGTGCCTGGATATCTTAAAGCGGAGTTCCAAAAGTGGAATTTATGCTTAATCCACTCCTCGCCCCCTTACATGCTACATTTGGCATGTAATTTTTTTTGGGGGGGAGTGGGGGCTTCAGTAGGAGTGGGACTTCCTGTCCCACTTCCTCCTTCCACCCAGGGACCGCTTAGGTGACTTCTACGTGACAGCTCCCAGGCGAACGACTGTCCACTCAGATTGCGCAGCGCCACTCGCGCATGCGCAGTGAGTGCCTGGCCGTGAAACCGAAAGCTGTCACGGCCGGATACCTACAGTTAGAATGGAGGCGCCAGCGGAGAGGGGGGGGGAGCGAAGCTCCGTTCGGCCGTGTCGCTGGACAGTGGAACAGGTAAGTGTCTGTTTATTAAAAGCCAGCAGCTACACTTTTTGTAGCTGCTAACTTTTAATAAATTAAAAAAAGGCTGGAACTCCCCTTTAAGGTGGGCCGCCTATATTGTACACAACGCTGGTTTTACCTGTGCTAATGTAAGTGCAATACTTTATATTAAACTAACCTTTTGGAATTTTACACTATCTGGCGTCTCTTTCGTTTTATTAACAATCTGATGGTGGGGTGGATGGAGCTTGGTTTGAATATCCTGCTCATGCCCTATTTGATCTGAAGACACATCTCCAGCTGATGACCCCTGCAAAGATTGTTGCATCAAGCCTCTTTGACCCCTCATAATAAAGGGTCCAGCTCTCTGGTAGGAGTCTATATTGCCTGTGGTGACGGTGCACGCACAAGGTGGACGTTTCTTTTAGATTCAACTACTTATCAGGGATTTGTGTGTTTTACAGTTGGATTTTAACTAGATGGAGCCCGGGCCATAGACGAATGACGGCCTCAAGGTGGCTCTAGATATCAGGGGGGCCGTCAATAGACGTCCTTGGCTCCTCCGGCCACTGGGGGGCGCGTGAGCGCGGCCGCCGGCGCGCGCCCGGCACGTCACTGACATGCCGATGCGCGTGCCTGACGGCCGCGATGTCCACCAGGCACCCGCGATCGGCCGTTACACAGACAAGGACGTGGATCTCTGTGTGTAAACACAGAGATCCACGTCCTGTCAGGGAGAGGAGACCGATGCTGTGTCCCTTGTACATAGGGACACAGATCGGTCACCTCCCCCAGTCAGTCTCCTCCCCCCACAGTAGTATTCACTCCCAGGGCACACATATAACCCCTTCCTCGCCCCCTAGTGTTAACCCCTTCACTGCCAGTGTCATTTTTACAGTAACCAGTGCATTTTTATAGCACTGATCGCTGTAAAAATGACAATGGTCCCAAAATGGTGTCAAAAGTGTCCGATGTGTCCGCCATAATGTTGCAGTCACAATAAAAATAGCTGATCGCCGCCATTACTAGAAAAAAAAATTATTAATAAAAATGCTATAAAACTATGCCCTATATTGTAGACGCTATAACTTTTGCGCAAACCAATCAATAAACGCTTATTGCGATTTTTTTTTTTTTTTAAACAAAAATATGTAGAAGAATACGTATCGATCTAAACTGAGAATTTTTTTATTTTTTTTTAAAAATTGGGATATTTATTATAGCAAAAAGTAAAAAATATTGTGTTTTTTTCAAAATCGTCGCTCTTTTTTTGTTTATAGTACAAAAAACAAAAACCGCAGAGATGATCAAATACCACCAATAGAAAGCTCTATTTGTGGGAAAAAAAGGACGCCAATTTTGTTTGGGAGCCACGTCGCACGACTGCGCAATTGTCATTCAAAGCGTGACAGCGCTGAAAGCTGAAAATTGGCCTGGGCAGGAAGGGGGTTTAAGTGCCCAGTAAGCAAGTGGTTAATAACCCAATATGAGATTTTGGTTTAGCGCATTATTTTTTTCTACATGCCGATTAACAATAGTTAAGGAACCCAACAGGACTGAGGAAGTTGATAGTTCTCTCAATGGTGTTTACAAGGTCTTTCGGCAGCTCCTGCGATCCACACGGTACCTTCATAGGAGAAGGAATCAAGGCCTTGGGGGATCCGGCCAGCCACCTCCACCAATCCTTACAGCCGACTACACAGAGACACGCATATACTGCTTTATGGTCTTTCTTCTGTTGGTACTCTTTCTCACCTTTGAGGAACACTAATAAAGAAACCTAGGATTATACAGAAGCCTAATTATCATTGAGCTGTGTTCCACAATGAAGTGCAGAAAAATATTTTTATGGTAACTACAAAAATCCAGTTTTCTCTGTCTTTCGATGAGGGATACAGCTTGATGTTTAAGCAACATGGATGGCCCCATAACTCTAGGTTGCCAAAATAGTATCAAGCAATCCCTCAATGGAATCCTATTTTCCACAGCTTGATGGTATTCAAGCAACCAAAATGACAGTATATGGCTATATTGGAGGCTACATGCTGAAATGCGTAAGCCCTGTATTTTATTCCACACCTGGATTAATAAACTCACTCATTGCGGAAGATTGAGCCTCCAGCTTTCTTTCATCTACATGTTTGCTCAACTGGTAGGAGGACACTACAAGCCAGTGCACTGACTGCTCATCACCTCTGGGAATTACTACAGGTGTTTTCTACTATATTTAAAAGGCAGTATAACCCAATTTTCCTTAACTTTCATTAAGCTATGCCTCTCAGTAGCCTTCAGAGAAAAGGATTTCACCGCATGAACAAAAATTATATATATATAAATATATTTATTTATTTTTTTTGCTGTTTGTTTTGGGTCCCACCATTCAGAATCCCCTGGCCTAAAAGAGCAGCCTCACCAGAGCGAGGAGCTCTATGGATTGGACTTTCTGTAACATTGAGCGATTTGCAACGTAGGTTCCAGCACTTCTGGGATATAGATCTAATGCCGCGTACACACGACCGTTTTTAATGTCATTGAAATAAACGGCATTTTTCTCGACGTGATTTTTCGTGTTTCCTCTCAAGCTTGCCTTGCCTACACACTATCGTGGAAAAAAATGTTCGAGTAAAGCGCAGTGACGTACAACACGTACGACGGCACTATAAAGGGGAAGTTCCATTCGGATGGCGCCACCCTTCATGTTAGTAAAGTTTGTTGAGCGACGATTCGCGCTTTTCAGCCCGTTACAGCGTGACGAATGTGTTATCTCCATTACGAATGCTAGTTTTACCAGAACGAGCGCTCCCGTATCATAACTTGCTACTGAGCATGTCATTAAAGCCTACACACGGCCGTTTTTCACGACGAGAAAAACGACGACGAGAAAAAATAGAGCATGTTCTAAATTTTTAATGCCCATTTTTCTCGTCGAGAAAAATGCTCTGGAGCCCACACACGATCGATTTTAATGACCAATTTAAAAAATTGCATTTTTCTCGTCATGAAAAACGGTCGTGTGTACGCGGCATAAGCATTCTGCCTGTTCAATGTATTGAAATAATTTAGTTGGGTGCAAAGGACGACTTGCATGACGAGGCCTCAGGAGAAAAGCATGGCTGGGAGTTGTATTTATGCAGCTTGCTTGTTACAGGAATGGGCAGTGTGCCCACTGCGAAATGAGTTCCTGTTTATAGAGGGTTATAAGTAATTAGTGTCATCCGAACTCACAGTGATCGTGTGACTCCCTGCAGTATAATGGCTTCATAATCCCTGAGGTGTTAGGAAAGGGCCAGCTGGGACAGGCAGTGAATGACATTTATAAACTGTAACTGTAGAACATAATGTTGACTTTGTTTTTTCAGCCATATAACCTCGGCCTTTCTCCTATGTCCTATATATCCAGCTTGAAGGCCATCATTAGTAATTATGATCAGTAATGAGATTTGTCATTTGTAGAACCTAACCCTACATAAGAAGCTTTTACTGATGGAAAGATGTCCAAACTAAAATCAATCTGGGAGAAGACGCAGGACACAATTGCTGATTGCTCCTTTTAGAAATGCTAGTTGCCAGGCTGATAACTGGTCTAGGGACTTCCATACATTGACATAAAACCGGTATGCAGATCAGGAATCCTGACTTCACATGCTGCATGCTTTCTTACAGCCAGTGAAAGCAGCCATCATGTTCAAAAGGTGGTCAGCAGGCCCGGATTTACTCCCTTTGCCGCCCCAAGGCCGGGTCCTTCAACCCCCCCCCAGCAAGCAAGCGGATGCTTTTCTCAAAAGGGCGGATATGGTTAGAGCTAGCATGATGGCCAGTGCTTTATGATGGGCGGATGCTTTTCTCAATACAGCAAGGGGCTCTTCTAACCATATCCACCCTGATCAAATGCAGCCACTGTGCCCATCAAACGCAGCCACTGTGCATATCAAACGCAGCCACTGTGCCATCAATTACCACCACTGTGCCCATCAAACGCAGCCACTGTGCCAATCAAACGCAGCCACTGTACCAATCAAACGCAGCTACTGTGCCCATCAAACGCAGCCACTGTGCTATCAATTGCCACCTCTGTGCCCATCAAATGCAGCCACTGTGCCATCAATTGCCACCACTGTGCCAATCAAACGCAGCCTCTGTGCCAATCAAACGCAGCCACTGTGCCCATCAAACGCAGCTAATGTACCCATCAATAGCCCCTGCTCATTAAACAGTCCACATTCAGTGAAAGTTAATGCATTGCAAAGTTTGCAGTACATGAACTTTCACTAAATGTGGACTGTTTAATGAGCTTGTTACACAAATCACTTTATTACACTTTATTAATGATATCTATGGCTATGCATATTTATAATTTAGTTAATCCATATTGAGCACTATATTTGATGCCTGGCACACACGCACAATCACACATGATGATGACTTTAAGTCATCATCATGTGCGATTGTGCGTGTGTGCCAGGCATCACATATAGTGCTTAATATGGATTAAATAAATTATAAATATGCATAGCCATAGATATCATTAATAAAGTGTAATAAAGTGATTTGTGCAACAGCTGTTCACAAATCACTTTATTACACGTTATTTATGCTATGGCTATGAATATTTATTTAATCCACTGAGCATTATATTTAAGTAGTACCTGGCTCTGCTATTCTTGGTGCTGCTGCTGGGGGTTCCCCATCGGGCCGCCATACATTCCTTCTGCCGTTCTCTCTTCTCCTCTTCACCTCACTTCATATTCCCCGCTCAGAGGGGGGGAGGAGGTGATGGCGCGCAGAGGAGGGTAGGCGGAGCATTAGGCTCTGCTTCCGCCATTCTAGCCAGTCATCGGCCATCATGGGGGCACCTGTCACTCCCCTCTGCAGGCCAAGTAGGAATATTGGCATTTGCTGTGCCGGCGCCGCACTCCAGCAGGCCGGCCGCGGCGCCGGGAGCTACATTAGTGCAGGAGGTGGCCGCGGGAGGACGGGCGGCGCCGCCCCTGCACTCAGTGCCGCCCCAAGGCCTGGCCTCGGTGGCCTTGTGGGAAATCCGGCCCTGGTGGTCAGCAATGGCAGGCAGAATTTTTTTTATTTTTTTATCACTATGGGGTTTCTTTTAAACCATCACACTAGTGTAAGTGTGTTGTATAAGGGTACTTTCACACTGGGGCGTTGGGGGCGTCAGCGTTTTACCGTTGTTTTAGCGGGAAGCTTTTAACCCCCGCTAACGGCTGAAAAAGGGTTAAAAGCGCCGCTGTTGAGGCGCTTCAGCGGCGCTGCCCATTGCTTTCAGTGGGCAGGGGTGCTTTAGGAGCGGTGTATACACCGCTCCTAAAGCACCTCAAAGATAAGGTGACCAGATTTTTTTTAATGAAATCCGGGGACATATATTTTTTTTTTTACACCCACGGGCCACTGATTGCGGGTGCAATGCTTTGTAGGCTACTGTGGGGAAAAAATAAAAATAAATTCCCATTTTTTCCTACAAAAATATGTGCATTTATAATTTTTTTCCTTAAAAGTGAACTTAGCCTTTAACCTCTACATTAGACAACACAGAAAAAAGAAAAAATCAGAATGACATGAGGCCCTGATCTGTTTTAAAACCACAGACCCCTACCTGCATGCAGTCAGGTTTCCTACAGGAATATGGTTTTAGTTAGTGGCTGGCCCAGATTGAGGGGTAAAGAGTTGACATGCTACGGTTCCTGGGCTTTTTAAATCCAGCCTATTCACCAGTAATATAAATTTGGGGGAAGGCTGGGGGTTGGGGTCTTCAGATGGGCCACATTGGGAAGGATATGCTGTAACTACGGTGGAGGAGGACTGCTGTACCTTGCAGTCAGCCAGCCGGAGGTAATGGGGATCCAGAGATCAACTAACACTTGGAGGATGCCAATATGGACTACTACCTTGTAGAGGTATGCCTGGGCAGCCATTCAGTTGTAGCTAGGGTCAGGATATGGACACTGTTCATGTTGAACTGTAATGTCAGAAATTCCTTGGTTCTCTTGTATGAAAAGAACTTGGGTCAGTAGAGCACATATGGGATATCAAGCAAAGCTACAACAAGTAGTTCACCTGGAAAGTCAAGCAAAAGGAATAATACCGTCGCTATGGGTAACCCAACACTAGAACAAGTCACAACGCAAGAAGATGTGAACTGTGGTACCTGGTAAAGGTGACGGGTCCTCCAGTAGCGAAGGGGTCGGTGATCTGGCTCCCTTTCCAGCAGTAGGAACCGAACCCGTGTTACAGAGATCTATGACCTGGTCACATGAGGTCTGCACTCAGTGGGACCCCGTTGTGTTACTGGGAGTGAGGTGACGGAGGTATGCTGGGCTGGTGAAGAGGGCGCGGGTTCAGCAGCATCCCTCCTAATGCAACATACTTCAGGCAACAATGTATAATGACACGGGACAGCTCTTTTAGAAGAGCTTTGTACTTTATTACTGCACCCACAGCTCATTTCTAATTTGGGAACTGCCTTAGGCCTCATGCACACAGAGGGTTTTGCAAACTCTCCTAGAGGTCTCTCCTAGCAGCAGTGTTTTGGCAGAAAAAACGCCAGATGTGTGCAACGATTTGCAAGAAGAGAAATCAGTGCTCCAGGTGAGAGAAGGAAATCAATCCTGTAACGGGTAACCCCACAGGTGCTGGCCCGGCTTGCCACAGACAGACTCGGAATAGACCGCCACACACCGTAATGGGATACCAATCGTATAATCCTTTATTGTAGTGTAGACCAATAAAATCACAGGAATCCAGGGATACTGGAACCATTATCCGTGGATTCCTGTGATTTTATCTGTATACACTACAATAAAGGAGTTTACAATTGGAATCCCATTATGGTGTGCGGCGGTCTATTCCGACTTCTTCTGTGTGACGCTTTACAGCAGGAAAGTGCTCCAGTGTTAATTCATTTCATTGGCCAGAATAATAAATACAAGGAAAACTGGTGTATAGGCGCTACAACTTTCCCACATAAATAAATGCATCAAGTGTTTCTTTCTGCCAAAAATATGCTGCTCCTGGACGCATTGGCAGTGGCTTTTTTTTTTTCCCTGCCTCTCAAATCGCCTGCCACTAAATGCTGCTAAAAGCCTATGGGGGTGATTTACTAAAACTGGGGAGTGCAAAATGCGGTGCAGCTCTGCATGGTAGCCAATCACCTTCTACATTTATTGAAGCTTAGAGGGGTTGTAAAGGTTCGTTTTTTATTTTCTAAATAGGTTCCTTTAAGCTAGTGCATTGTTGGTTCACTTACCTTTTCCTTCGATTTCCCTTCTAAATGTTTTTTTTCTTTGTCTGAATTTCTCACTTCCTGTAAGCTTGCCCCTATCATCCAAGTTGTTCTGGCTGGGGGTTAGTCAGCGTGCTCGCCCCCTCCCTTGGGACTACATTCCTGCGGGAAGACGCTGTGAATACAGCGTCTAATCTGCCTTGGCTGAATGCTGAGATGGATTCAGGGAGAATATTGCCCTAAACAAGGTAGCAATAGGCTTACAGAAGATGTCCTGCTTTCACTGTTTCATGCCCCGCCTAATCAAACATGGACTGCCTACAAATGCATTCCTCCTTTATAGTAGGTACAGCTTTGGCCTATTGCATGATCTCCCGGTTTACTTCAGGAGCACGCCTGTTGTAGCTAGGCCCCCTTGACCTCCATCAGGCCTTATGCCACATAAACACGATCCGATAATCGGACGACGGATCGTCCGACTTTTTTCGTTTAATAGTCGCAAGTAGAAATTGAATAGGTTACTAAAGTCACAAAAATTCTCGTACGACATGTAGCGGCCTCACCCCATCTCCTTTTGCTAGGGGTATGTCACATGACAGGGTGAGATGCGCTACGGCCCATGTCCTCCCCATAGCTGTGGGTGAGGTGAAGGCCAGTACCAGTATCTTCCTCGGGCCAATGTGTCCATACACCGATGCAGGGTCCAACACTTGTTTATTATATCTCCACAACAAACAGTTCTTTCACAGCCGATTAGTTGCGACCCATAACATAGTGCAAACGGTGGGATGAGCAGGCCGAGGCACTATCCTGATTTCAATCTAAACCCCTGTGCTTTGACCAGGGGTTATAGCAACGTTGATTAGCATAGAACATAGAACTTGTGAGTCTCTACCAGCAACTCCATAGAACATAGATGGGAGTACCTTTGTTGCGCTGCGGCCCCTATCAGGGGAAGATGTCCCTCCAAGGGAGTTACCGAAGGCCCATCCGTCACCGGGTTGATGCTGCTCCAGATGGGTGACCTCTCCGGCCTCCTCACCTCAGATGCGGGTCCCCTCGCAAGGCGGCACCCTGAGATCACTTCGCCCTTGCGGGACCCAGTCAAAGTTACTGGGCCCCAGGCCTACGATATAGTACCTCACCCCAGGCTGAAGGTGCCTGGGATGGACCCCAACTTCATTCCGGTCAGGCCTAGGGCGCCTGGGCCGGAACCTTGAACCGCCCGCACCCAGGCCTAAGGTGCCTGGGTCCGTGAAGAGGACTCCTCCAAGAAAAAGACCCTCGTGGCGAGGGCGTCTCCCCCTTTTATCTCCTCCCATCAACACCACGGCGGGTTCCCCGCCCCAGCCGTACCATCTCCGGAAAGGGACAAAAAGGGTAGCACTGTGGTAGCGATTCCACCCTGAGCCTGTAGGTACCCCGCCACCCACAGGCCAAGGTGAGTAATACACCACTCAATCCTCCACGAATTACAAAAAGGGGTCCAGAACCTTTCAGAATTATACACCTGGGTCACACTACCCCCAGGTGTACCCCAACTAAATTTAAAGACCCCGCTACAGACATAAAAAAAAATCGGAAGTGATGCCATGTGTTGTAATGTATTTGTGTTGTATTTTCGGACGACAACTGTACTGACTAAACGAAAATCATACGATTAGGTATCGTACGAGGAAAATTTTCGTGCATGTCCGATAAAATAATATCGGATGAACTGTCATGATCGGCTCACGAAAGCCCTGTACAAACGATCCGATTATCGTACGATTCTTCCTCAGACGACATTTTTCGTACAATATTCGGATTGTGTGTACGGGCCATAAGACTTCTGCTTAGGTTGCTTTGTTCCAGCTCTGGCTGGATTGGGATAACTACATGTTATTTATAAGGGCAGGATGTTCTCACAGTGCAGGCAGGCACAATATTGTGAGAGCTTTCAGAAATCTGCAAGAGCAAGGCCAGCAGTCACCCAATACGCTCCAGATCAGAGGCCCCGAATAGTTCAGCTGGCCAGCTCCCATTCAGTGCCAAGGCACAGCAGCCATACAGCAAACGTCAGCTGCGAGCTAGTAAAATACCTGATACATTTGTTCCCACACCCGTTCCAGCTACTAGTCCTCTCTGCAATCTGAACCAGCTATACTACAATTCACACAATACCAGATATCTCATGCACAGCATTTGGCAGTGTTTTCCAGACTGGCCTTCCAGAAATCTTCATGGATAGTATGGGTGAAACAATTAGAGGGGTTCCTTCAGGGTAGGTACACATAAGGCTTGCACAACAAACGAAAAAGTTGTTTTTATACATATTGAATAATTCCTGTCTAATTAAACATAAAAAAAAAAAAAAAAAAAAATTGGTAATCAGCTTTATTGAGTTTTCAAAGGAAAACAGAACAATAGAAAAAGTGTACATCACAAAGGATTCACATTCCACCATATATTAAAATAGAGTTTTTTGATGAGCCTTTTTGGAATTTGGCATCAATAAATTTTCCCTTACTTTTTTTTTTTTTTTTATACTTGCAATGTAAAAAATGTCTTCCTTGCAACCATTAGCAGAGGGAACTCCTGGACTTTCTATGCTCTTGCTTTTCTAAGTGGTTTACTGTTTTTGCCAGCATCAAACTGCAGACATTTCATTTTCTATACCGGAACTGCTGCATGCTACAGACCAATAGGTAAGGTTGTGTAGTAATTATTGTTAACCTATTTTGTAGTGTAAATCACAGACATTGGATTGATTTTTTTTTATTTTATTTGCTCAAAGTACTGCAATTATACATTACGTAGATGCAACCCCCTAACCGGAAGTAGTTAGCTAAAGCATCATACATGACTGTCAGTATATGTAGTGAACTTTGTAGGTGATGCATTCTGTAAATTTTTGCAAAATCCAGCGGTAATTTCCTCTGTGAATTGAAATGTTATAAAATAGTTTGTTGCAATAACAAAAACCCATTTGAACAGATTATGGGGTTTCATTTGTAAAATGTAAAGAAACTTCCAACCTAAATGTTCATAATTAGCACTGGACAGGGAAGTAGAAATCACTGTTGAGTACCAGTTCCTGCTGTCCAACTTGTCACCTAGTTAAGAACATCACTACTTATATGTGAAGGTTGCCTGTCATTACCCCATAGGGGCTGATTTATAACGTGAGTGGATACCACTGTCTGCTCTATGTCATACTCTGCAGTAGTACTAAATACCGTGGATCATCCATTCATAAAATGAGAGCCATGGTATGCAGCTTGCGGCATCCAATGGAGTTCTTTGTGATTGGAGGAAAACTGATCAGGTGACTTTTACAGATCACAGGAGAGGGATTTCCTCCTGCCTTTTTGAGTTTTTGCATTTATTATTATTGTGCACCGACAATTATGGACTCCTAAAGCCAACGGGTTGCAATGCACATTGAAAAGAACATCGCTGTGCTGTATACATGTGCCAAGCTTTTTTTTTTTTAGCAGAAGAATAGCTGTTGTACGGCCATACTGTCGTTTTTTTTTTTTTTCAATATATGCCGTAATGATATTATTAGGAAGTGTATATTAGGTACCAAAGCTCAACAGCAGATATTCATGTCTATCTTGATCAAGTGGCACCAAATAAAAAAATAATTAAGCCCTCTTATCTCCCTGACATTAACCACTTCCATACTGGGCACTTAAACACCTTCCTGCCCAGACCAATTTTCAGCTTTCTGCGCTGTTGCACTTTGAATGACAATTGCGCGGTCATGCTACACTGTACCCAAGCAAAATTTTTATCATTTTTTTCCCCACAAATAGAGCTTTCTTTTGGTGGTATTTGATCACCTCTGGGATTTCTGCTCAAAAAAATTAAAAAAGACCAAAAATTTTGAAAAAAAAGTATTTTTTTGTTTCAGTTACAAAACTTTTTAAATAAGTAAGTTTTCTCCTTCACTAATGGGGCTGCACTGACGGGCACCGATGAGGTGGCACCAATGAGGTGGCACTGATGAGGTGGCATTGATGGGCACTGATGATGGGCACTAATATGCGGCACTGATAGGTGGAACGGATAATCGGCACGGATGGGCATGGATAGGCGGCACAGATGGGCACGGATAGGCAGCACAGATGGGCATGGATAGGCGGCACGTATGGGCGCTGATAGGCGGCACGTATGGGCACTGATAGGCAGCACGTATGGGTACTGATAGGCGACATGGATGGGCACTGATAGGCGGCACGGATGGGCACTGATAGGCAGCACGGATGGGCATGGATGGGCACTGATAGGTGGCACGGATGGGCATGGATGGGCACTGATAGGTGGCACTTGTGGGCACTGATAGGCGGCACTGATGTACTGTAATGGATGCCAATCAGTGCCAAACAAAAATGCCTGCCAATCAGTGATGCCCATTGTGGGCACTGATTGGCATCCATTGTGGGCACTGATTGGCATCCATTAGGGGGCACTAACTGGCATCCCTGGTGGTCTAGGGTGGCATACCTGGTGCTGGCATCCCTGGTGGTCCAGTGGCATCCCTGGTGGTCCAGTGGGAGCAGCCGATCGGCTCTCCTCTACTCGCGTCTGACAGACGCGAGTGAGGAAAACCCGATGACCGGCTTTTCCTGTTTACACTGTGATCAGCCGTGATTGGACATGGCTGATCACGTGGTAAAGAGTCTCCGTCTGATTTTTTCCTGGCTCATACTAGGGGAAGAGGAAAGGAGTGGTCACACATAGTTACCCATGACATAGTTAGAGGTATAAGTAACCCAGTTACTAGACTCTATGGCAGATCTCTCAACCTCTTTAACATGGAGTGTCCATTGAAATACCTTTTTTGGGGCTCAGGGAACCTTTAATGTACTGTGAGCTCTGGATACAGTAATCATCAGTATGATGGTCAATGAGAAAGACACTCCATAAGTTTTTGGCCATTGAGAGGAATCCTCCCCCATGCCGATAACTAAAAAGACTATTGTGGTCAGTTGTTACTTATCTGAGAGGCAGAAGTTGCCCATTGTTCAAGGAACCCCTAGCAATCTCTGGAGGAACCCCACTTGAGAAAGGGCGCTCCTATGAAGTCCCTCTTTAAAGTGTAACACCAACCAATTTATTTATTTTTTGATGGAGTTTCTGTAGGATTTGTTGGGATAATTTCCACATACTTTCTGCCCCAGCGCAACATTGTCACCCAGAGACGTTGGGAAAAAGGTACAACAGGGACATAGGGGTTGACTTACTAAAGGCAAATCCACTTTGCACTACAAGTGCACTCGCTGTAGATCCGAGGGGGGACATGCAAGAAAAATAAAAAACAGCATTTTAGCTTGCACATGATTGGATGGTAAAATCAGCAGAGCTTCCCCTCATTTCAGATCTTCCCCTCAGATCTACAGTGACTGCACTTCCAAGTGCACTGCAAGGGACACAAACAGTAATAAAAATCTGATGGATGCCATCTCTGGAGGAGCAGCTTTGACAGTCTAGAACAGGAAGTGTGTTAGGACTCTTTCAATGGTATACAGTGCCTTGAAAATGTATTCACACCCCTTGAAATTTTTCACATTTTGTTATGTTATTTGTTTTTAAATTTATTTTATTCAATTTTTATACATACATATAGCTTTCATATCATTACCAATAAGCATATATACATTACATTAAAATAAGACAAAACATACATTTACAACAATATGGGTCTATCCTGCAACATCCTGATTTTCCTTTACTCTTCCCCTCTCTCTTCCTTCCCCTTTAAGTGACTTACGTGGCCTCTATGTTATTTTTCTCTCTTCTTTCCCTTCTTCTAAATTTATGAGGGGGCGAGAGTGTCCTTCTCTACCCCACATTTGGTTATGTTATAACCAAAAACGTAAATGTATTTTATTGGGATTTTATGTGAAAGACCAACACAAAGTGTCACCTAATTGTGAAGTAAAAGGAAAATGATAAATGTTTTTCATTTTTTTTTTTACAAATAAATATGTGAAAAGTGTGGTGTGCATTTGTATTCAGCCCCCTTTACTCTGATACTCCTAACTAAAATCTAGTGGAACCAATTGCCTTCAGTAGTCACCTAATTAGTAAATTAAGTCCACCTGTGTGTAATTTATGTGTAATCTCAGTATTAATACAGCTGTTCTGTGAATCCCTCAGAGGTTTGTTAGAGAACCTTAGTGAACAAAGAGCATCATGTAGGCCAAGTAACACACCAGACGGATCAGGGATAAAGTTGTGGAGAAGTTTAACCACTTCGCATCCGGGCCAATTCTGACACTTCGCTCCTACATGTAAAAAGCCTACTTTTTTTGCTAGAAAATTACATATAACCCCCAAACACTATATATATTTTTTTAGCAAAGACCCTAGAGAATACAATGGCGGTCATTGAAACTTTTTATCTCGCACGGTATTTGCGCAATAATTTTTCAAACGCATTTTTTTTGGAATAAAAACGGTTTCATGAATTAAAAAATATTAAAACATTAAAGTTAGCCCAATTTTTTTGCATAATGTGAAAGATGAAGTTACACCGAGTAAATAGATACCCAACATGTCACCCTTCAAAATTGTACACGCTTGTGGAATGGCGCCAAACTTCGATACTTAAAAATCCTCATGGGCGACGCTTTAAATTTTTTTACTGGTCACATGTTCTGAGTTACAGAGGAGGTCTAGGGCTAGAATTATTGCTCTCGCTCTAACGTTCGCTACGATACCTCACATGTGTGTTCTGAACACCGTTTTCATATGTGGGCGGGACTTACGTATGCGTTCGCTTCTGCGTACGAGCTACCGGGGACAGGGGCGCTTTACATTTTTTTTTTTATTATTTATTGTTAATTTTACTTTTAACTTTTTACTTTGACAGTTAGAAAAAAAAAAAAAAAAAAAAGATCACTTTTATTCCTATTACAAGGAATGTAAACATCCCTTGTAATAGGAATAAGCATGACAGGTCCTCTTTACAGTGAGATATGGGGTCAATAAGACCCCACATCTCACCTCTAGGCTGGGAAGCCTGAAATAAAAAAATAAAAAAAACGATCACCACTTCCTAGCCGAAGCGGCGCCGTTTTTTTGAATGCAGAGGCCGGGCGTGACGTCATAACATCGCGCCCGGCCTCCGAACGATCATAGAGACTCCGGCAACCATCTGGTCCGCCGGAAATCTCTATGGTTAGAAGTCGGGGCCGGCGGATCCTGTCACCGACTCACCGATCGCTCAGGTGAGTCGGTAGAAGCACCGGAGGGCGGCGGGAGGGGGGGACGTCCCCTCTCGCCGCCTGTAAGAACGATCAAGCGGCGGAACAGCCGCTATGCTCGTTCTTACGGTACAGAGAATCGCCGGCTCTAAAAAACGATATCTGAATGATGCCTGTAGCTGGAGGCATCATTCAGATATCCCGGCTGAAAGTCAAGGACGTCCCACGGACGTCCTTAGATGCGAAGTGGTTAAAGTAGTGTTAGGTTATAAAAAAAATATCCCAAGCTTTAAACATCTCATGGAGCTCTGTTCAATCCATCATCCGAAAATGGTCGCTGCTTCCTGTTCTCTATGCTGGAGAGGAAGCTGTACCTACGAACCTGCAGTGCAAGAATCTCCCTGCTTCTGCCTCCTTCATTTTGTGGCACTGTTTTCTTCCACCTTTCTTGATGCTTATCAATACCCCACCAGTCATCTGGGGGCAGCCCTGACATTATGAAAGAAACCCTGCCCCTACCAAGATCTGAACTCTGGGATGGGCAAATATTGTCTAACTCAAGAGACATGTGTATTCTTCATTGAATCTTGGTGTGCTTTTCCAGATCTGTGCAGTAATCCAGTGTGAAACCGCCTCTGTGTGCGGAGCCTCCTGTAATAAAGACCGGTCACTGCGGCTTTCTGTGCTTGTGCAGGGTGACTGGTCTTGTCTCCGCCCACCTCCTGTCGTTTTCTGCAGGCAGCTTGTAGTGGGTGGATACTACTGGTCCCTTCCCACAGCTTTGCTCTCTGCACAGGCTATATACAGCACAGTGATGATAAAAAAAAAATACTACATAATATCTGGGTTTGCAATGACATGTAACGCACATAAAGTGGATTTATATCCTTTGTGGCGATGGAGGAATGTAATTGAATGAAAATTTTTGAGCTCAGAGTTTGGCTTTAATATAAGTGGCAGGCCTTTCCAAGGGTTGCAAGTAAACCAGCTTTGTGTTCTCCACATTGTGTTCTCAAGGACAAGCGGGAGGGCTCATTCTAAGTAAATACATTCCTGCCAGACCGTAAGCTAACAATGTGGTTTACAGCGCTTTAAGAGTGTTAATTGGAAGGGAAGTTCAATGCACACTTGCTGTCCTTGAGATCTTAACAGGACGTAGTTCATCTGCAGACATTGGGGTGGATTTACTAAAGGAAAATATACTGTGCACTGCAGTTGCTCCAGAGTTTAGTAAACAAGGTAAAGCTTTACTTTGATAAGATTACTCGCTCACATGCAAGGAAAAAAAAAATTTTTTTTTTGCAGTCACGTGATTGGATGATAGAAATCAACAGAGCTTCCCCTCGGATCTAGAGCAACTTTAGTAAAACAACCTCACTGTCACAATGGGGGTTATTTACGAAAGGCAAATCCACTTTGCACTGCAAGTGCACTTGGAAGTGCAGTCGCTGTAGATCTGAGGGGGACATGCAAGGAAAATAAAAAACAGGAGGACTAGTCACCACTCACCAGTATTGCTTGTAGTCTCCAACTAGTCTTCCCATTACTAAATTACCATGCCATGTTCTGTAGTGTTTTTCTGTGTGATAGCGGCCATCTTGGTAGGGACAGGGTTTCTTTCATTATGTCATGGCATGGTAATTTAGTAATGGGAAGACTAGTTGCACGGAGACTACAAGCAATACGGGTGACTAGTCCTCCTTAGCCCTCAATTTGCCTTGCTTAGGCACAACTTCAACACAATTCAGGTCCTCTTTAGTGAAACAAGAATGGATAAATACGGACATGTCTGTGATTTTTACATTGTCTGTTATTCTAATACCTGGAATATTAGAGCCCATTCACACAGGGGCAACACGACTTCCAGCGCGATTTTATGAGGCAACTCAGACACTACTTGAGAATGAATCACAGCTCGACCTGGAGCTACTTACAAGGCAACTCCAAGTTGCCTGCAGGACAGGAGACATTCCAGTGGCCAATCAAACAAGAATCAGCTCTGTGGGAGGGAGGGGGGAGGGAGAGTTTTTCAGGAGAAATGTATGTTTTCTTCCTGGAGAGTTGCTCCTATTAAGACAGTGAGAGGCGACTCCCATTGAAATGAATGGGTACAGGTCGCCTAGGAGTCAGATTGAAGTAGTACAGGGACCTTTTTTGAAGTCGGAGCGACTGCAGTAGTGTGCATTAAGACAGCTCCATTAACTTACATTGATTTCCTCAGCCAGCACGACCTGAGGCGACTAGGGGCGACCTGGGGCGATTTGGAGTCGGATCCAAAGACGCTCCTGTGTGAATGGGCTCTTACAGGTTTGTTTTTAAAGAAGACATGCCAAAGCTACTGAATATGTAGGCTGCCATTTCTGATCTTGTGGCTTTAAAGGCTTGACTATTTTGTTCAAATCAGCTATACATTTCAGCTGCATCAAAACAAAAGGCGTGCAAAGCCTTACCATTTATTTTCTTTAGAAAGCAAGTAGAGTAGAAAAGCCTACCCCCTGCCAGCATGCTGTAGAGAAGGACCCTTGCTCGCTATGTGGTTCGCTTCTTTACGATTAAATATTCAAACACATTTTTCATTATTCGGATATATATCCGAATACCTGAATTACAGTATAAACAAAGTTTACCGAATGCTCCAAATAACGAAACTAAATTTGTATCAAGTTTTACATCGAATTCCAGTCAAATATGAACTGTAAACATGTTTCTGAAATCAAAAACTGCGTGTGTTATTAGAGTACCATTTCGAAATAATGCTGTTTCAGTTGAGCCAAAGGTGATTTAAAGAGTCGTATCTCCTTTCATAATTTCTTCAAATGGAGTGGCTGAGCAGTGATGTTTTTTTTGTTTGTTTTACTGTTGCTAACAGCACTGTTTAGGGCTAGGCGGATAACCTGTTAGGTACCGATTCACGTGGTACTTTTTTGAGCCGGGGAATGCCCCAAGGCTCAGTTTTTGTAAATCTATTAAAAATCAATAAAGAGAATAAAAAAATAAAAAAAAAGAGTCGTAATCATTTTGATGAAGATTTTTCTTGTTTGTTCACTTTGCGGCATTTGAATTGAAAAACAATAAAAAATCGAAAGTTTTAGATTTAGCCGATTTAAACGCTTCGAATCGAAAAAAAAAAGAAGGTAAATTCGAAAAAGACAAAACGAATCCTGAATACAAATTCAACGAATCAACCGAATTTAACAAAACTAAATAATTAGATTAACGAATCGAAGCAATTTTTTTTTTTCGTCATGCACATGTCTAATGTGGAAGCATTAGTCTCTCTGCAGAGGTCTGATACACCTCCTGTTAATCACAACCAGAAGTTTTGGTTCAGGAAAAACTCTAGCTCTAAGGCTGGATTCACACCTATGCAGTTTTAGTGCTTTTTGCATTTTGCAGATTTGCACTACACAATGTGTTCCATAGTAAACCATGGTAAATGGACTGCAGTGCAAATCTGCAAAATGCAAAAAGCACTAAAACTGCATAGGTGTGAATCCAGCCTAAGGCTGGGTTCACACTTGTACGACACGACATCTGTCCTACTTTGGATCCGACTTTGCCCTGCGACATGAAGCCGATATATGTCCGACTTTCAATGAACGGGGATCCGACTTGGATCCCCGCCAATACCAGGCACTGTGTTTGGTATGAATCTTGAGGGGGAACTCCACGCCAAATTTTAAATAAAAAACCGGCATGGGTTCCCCCTCCAGGGGCATACCAGGACCTTGGGTCTGGTCTGGATTTGAAGGGGAACCCCCTACGCCGAAAAGACGGCATGGGGGTCCCCCCCAAAATCCAAACCAGACCCTTATCCGAGCACGCAACCTGGCAGGCCGCAGGGGAAGAGGGGGGGACGAGAGAGCGGCCCCCCCTCCCTCCTTAACCGTACCAGGCCGCATGCCCTCAACATGGGGGGTTTGGTGCTCTGGGGCAGGGGGGCGACCTGCGGCCCCCCCACCCCAGAGCACCCTGCCTCCGCATTAATATAGGCTTCTCATGACGTCACAGTCACATGCTCCGGTGGCCCCGGAGCATGTGACTGTGACGTCATGAGAAGCCTATATTAATTCGGAGCGGAGCGAACAGCCAGTATTACAGCGGGAGGAAGCGACGCGTCAACATCGAGGAGGAGAAGAGAGAAGAAGACGGCGACGGGAAGACCGGCCCCTCCACTAGCAAAAGAGCTACAAGAAGTTAGTGGAGGGGCCGGCAGAAGGACAACGGAGAGCCGGACGAGACGACGGGAAGACCGGGCCTCCGCTAGCAAAAGAGCTAAAAGAAGTTAGCGGAGGCCCGGCGGAAGAAAGAACCGGAGAGCGGGAGAAGAACCGGAGAGCGGGAGAAGAAGAAGGCGACGGAGAAGTCCGGCCCCGCTAGCAAAAGAGCTGGAAGAAGATAGCGGAGGCCCGGCAGAAGAAAGAACCGGAGACCCCCGAAGTCGGAAGAAGACCCCGGAGCTGTGCAATAAATTTATTTAAAAAGCTGTGTTGTGTTTTTTCTTGACATTTTTTTCCACCAGGTGAATGGGTATTGGTACGATGTACCCCATACTCATTCACATAGGGTGGGGGGCCCCCTTATCAAGGGGGGGGGCTCCCGGATTCCGATAAGCCCCCCGCCCGCAGACCCCGACAACCAACGGCCATGGTTGTCGGGAAGAGGCCCTGTCCTCATCAACATGGGGGCAGGGTGCTCTGGGGTGGGGGGGCCGCAGGTCGCCCCCCCCTGCCCCAGAGCACCAAACCCCCCATGTTGAGGGCATGCGGCCTGGTACGGTTCAGGAGGGAGGGGGGCTGCTCTCTCCTCCCCCCCTCTTCCCCTGCGGCCTGCCAGGTTGCGTGCTCGGATAAGGGTCTGGTTTGGATTTTGGGGGGGACCCCCACGCCGTTTTTTTGGCGTAGGGGGTTCCCCTTCAAATCCAGACCAGACCCAAGGGCCTGGTATGCCCCTGGAGGGGGAACCCATGCCGTTTTGTTTTTTTTATTTGGTGTGGAGTTCCCCCTCAAGAGCAGCAGAGCACAAGTCGCATGCCAAAGTCGGATCATGCAAGACTGCGGTCCGACTTTGATCCGACTTCAATGATAGTCAATGGGCTGAATTCGGATCAAAGTCGGACCAAAGTAGTACAGGGAGCATTCTCAAAGTCGGACCGACATGTGCCGGACCAGTTAAGACGGCTCCCATAGGGAAACATTGATTTTCACACGTCATGCGACATGAGCTCCCAATGTCGGAGCGTTTGTCGGACCAGTGTGAACCTGGCCTAAAGAAAACAATGGGCAAGACTTTGCATGCCTTTTATTTGGACGTACCTGAATGTATTTAGCTGATTAAGGCCTCATGCACACGCTCATTTACAAGCTGAAAAGTCCTCTTGCGTAAAACTCCCAATGCTTTCCTGTGCCCGAGAGCTGCAGGTGACGCATTCAGCTACCCATACAAGCAAAAGCCTGTGCATACCTACTAACATTTTGAGATGGGAATGAGGGATACCTACTAACAAACGTATGTAGGCATAGGGCACGCCCCCTGCCACACCCCCATAAAAGAGAATTAACAAAAAAAAAGTTAATTAAATCCACAAGGACTTTTTTTCCCCACTACTATTCCTTTATATTGGCTTTTAAAATGTACACATGCAGCAATTTAGAAATCAGATGAAAAGGTTTAGCGCTGGGAAACACTTTTTGAAAGATAAAAAAGTGCATTTTATATACAACTATATAGTTCAGACCAAAATGAGGGACAGAGGGACATTGCTCCAAATCAAGGACAGTCCCTTGAAATCAGGGACAGTTGGGAGCTCTGGCCTGTATGTGGTCACAGTTGTGAAAACACAAATGGACAGGGGTGTTCAGGGAAATACATCATACATATGTGTGGGTACACGCCTTTGCACAGGAACATTGGCGTTTACATGAGAGCAGCCGCATACAGCCATTCACTTGTACAGGTCGTTGTACACGCCATCTGTTGCTCCCCGGGTGCAGAAGAGAGCCAGGAGTCTTACGCTAGAGGACTTTTCAGCCTGTCATGGTCCATGGTCATCAGTCTTAAAACTGAGGCTTCACTTTTAGGCCCCTTTCACACTGCCGCCACTTGAAAGTTGCGCGATTTTGTTGTGATTTTGCCACAATTTCAGGAAATGCCTGTGTAAACTTACATAGTTACATAGTAGGTGAGGTTGAAAAAAGACACAAGTCCATCAAGTCCAACCTATATGTGTGTGATTATATGGACTATGGACCTCAACTTGCATCAAAGTCGTACAAGGACTACTTTGAAGTCGGGGCAACTTTAAGTCGCACAGATATGAATAGTACTCATTGGAAATCATGGGGTAGGACTTGTCATGCGACTTTGCAGTCCCAAGTCGCAGGACAAGTCGCATAAGTGTGAAAGGGGCCTGTGAGGCTGACCGATGCACCAAACAGGGATGGATTGCGGCTCACTCTGTATTAGAGAAGAACGCACACAATGAAGACACGCTCTAAAAATATTCTGCATTCTTTATTGTTTTATTTCACCTTCCAAAATCACTTATTGTACTTACATATTTTATTATGGCACTGTTACTATTATTTCACCTACCCGTCAGAGTCTAGAAAATATCAACAACAAAAACCATCAATCCAAGCTCATGTCTTCTGCAGAATACCAAGCCAAGTATCAGAGTGACAGTACAATACAATCTGCGGATATGAAGTAATGAGAACATTGTCGTGTGTATGGGAGTTGTATGTGTGTCTGTTATAAAATGACTGAAGAATACGGATGGCGAATTCCAAGATCAAATCCTTCTTCCTGACAGCGGCACCTACAGAGGAAAGAGCAAGAGGTGCATGAATTTCTTTTGCTCAATGTAAAGGAACTTCTGGATAAATAACAATACAAACAATAGTAACAGTTGCACTGAAGTAACCATGAACAATTTACATTTTTATATGCTACGTATATGGGTGTGGTAGGCATTGTATACCCGCATTTAGAGGTGGTTGTTTAAAAGGCTAGGTGGGATATATTCACAAAATATATTGTGCAGTCTGCTCACATAATTTGTAATAAAAACATCTTTGCCATTCTAAAGCTTCCCTCCAACCACTTTGCATATTATTTTATATATACTGTGATTCTGTACTTGCCAAATATGCTGCAGAAATCTCCCTCCACTGAGTCTGGCTGCAACCATTTTAACTGTGGGCAGCTGAAGCTGCTGCCTGTTCACTTCCTGGATTTACACAGACACACTTCCAGCTCTGCAGCTCTCATTGGCACTCTTATGACTCATCCCCCCTCCCTTCCTGGCAAACTCTCAGGACAGTGAGAGAAAGAGCTGTGCATGATGTCATAAGCCTAGGCTTTTTATCAGACAAGAAACGGGAAGTGGGCTGTTTAAGGTATTTACTGGCAGAAAAAAATGTTTTACTATCCAAAGTTAAAACAACAAGGGCAGAAGATTTAATAGATGGAAAGTTGAACAAAATGACTGAAGGTCTGCTTTAACTATAAAGGATTGTTTTTGAGGCTGGGGTCACACTTAGTGCGGATGTGGTTCACAGCAGGGGGTCCGGTGCGTTCCTGTTCTCCGTTTCAGGGACAAATCAGGCCTGAATTTTGGGCTGATTTCGCTGATTTTTGGCTGATTTCGTACCTAAAACAGAGCCAAAGATGCACAGGACTCCTGTCAATGCACTGCGCTTCCGTCATAGAGGTGTGTGAACTGGCTCCATTGGGAGCGGGGCACACTCTCCTGTCATGTGAATTGGAATGCGAGGAAACCTGCATCCAATTTGCACTGGTTTGAACAAATCATTTTTTTGTATGTGTATTAAGAAATAAATTGGATTCCCCCAGGGTTTTTTTTTTTATGCACAAAGGTTAAATCAAATAGAAAAATTGTTATAAAATTACAAAAATCAAAACCAACGTATAGCTTAAAATATGAGCTCTGGGTAATATTGGAACCCCAATAAGACACAAAAAAAAACTGTGATAACTCTGATAGAGGCAGGTATTGACTTTTATACAAGGAATTTTATCAGTATTGATCCTGCCAACAAATGCCCCAAAACAATGGGATCAATACTGAGGACATTTCTAAAAGTCAATACCTGCCTCTATCAGGGTTATCACAGTTATTTTGAGTCATATGAGGAAAGGTTACAAGCACTGAACTTGTTCTCTCTGGAGAAGAGATGTTTGAGAGGGGATATGATTTCAATATACAAATACCGTACCGGTGACCCCACAATAGGGATAAAACTTTTCCGCGTAAGGGAATTTAATAAGACACGCGGCCATTCACTAACATTAGATGAAAACCGGTTTAAACTTAAACTACGTAGAGGATTCTTTACTGTAATGCCGCGTACACACGCTCGGAATTTCCGACAACAAATGTTCGATAGGAGCTTGTTGTCGGTAATTCCGACCGTGTGTAGGCTCCATCGAACATTTGCTGTCGGAATTTCCGACAACAAAAATTTGAGAGCTGGATCTCAAATTTTCCGACAACAAAATCCGTTCTCGTAAATTCCGAGCGTGCGTAGACAATTCCAACGCACAAAATTCCACACATGCTCTGAATCAAGTACGAGACGGAAGCGCTCGGTCTGGTAAAACTAGCGTTCGTAATGGAGATAGCATATTCGTCATGCTGCAAACACGTCACGGACTGAAAATCACGAGGCTGAAAAGCGCGAATCGTCTCTCACCAAACTTCTACTAACACGAGATTAGAAGAAGGAGCCCAAAGGGTGGCGCAGTTGGTATTGAACTTCCCTTTTATAGTGCCGTTGTACGTGACAACATTTGTGCGACCGTGTGTATGCAAGACAAGTTTGAGCCAACATCCGTCGGAAAAAAATCCACGGTTTTGTTGTTGGAATGTCCGATCGTGTGTACACGGCATAAGAGTGGCAAGGATGTGGAATTCCCTTCCACAGGCGGTGGTTTTAGTGGGGAGCACAACATACAGGGATATACAATGTAATGCTGACATATAATCACACACACAGGTTGGACTTGATGAACTTGTGTCTTTTTTCAACCTCCCCTACTATGTAACTACCGTATATTGGGGTTGCCAGAGCTCATATTTTAAGCTATACATTGGTTTTAATTTTTGTAACAATAAAATCATGAATTGTATAAGTGTTTGCATTTGTTTGACTTATCCTTTGCTGCAAAAAAACCCTGGGGGAATGCAGTTCCTTTTTTGCACAGTATACCATTTGGGGTGAGTAGCATTTCCTCGTGGGCCTTCATTTTTTTGTATATGTAATAATGGTTAATTCCATGGTTTTAATATACGCTCTCTGACTCCTATATCTAATGGATTATTGTATTTTTGAATTAGATCATTTAGTGCTCTGGTCGCCCCTCTTATCATAAAATGTATATTTTTTTAACTCGTTTGGAGTAATTTTTTAACAATAAGCCGATGATATTTCTCCTACAGTCAGTAGGGTTCCTGGTCACTGGCCATTATAACATATTACTGAGTGATGCTGTGTAGTGGGTGCATTCCCAATACTGAGCGAATTCCCCCTCTCACTTGCGTATGGCTCACACCCAATACATGCAGCAGACTCATTCCCACCATTCTCCTTATCTCATGTTTTATGGCCATCGTAGACGGCTCACATTAATTCCCCTATTACTGTGTTGTACCCAAGAAGACGGCTGTGTTCTTGGACCCAATAAAACCTGCCTGTAAACGTGACAGTTACGGCACTTTATAACACGACCCAGCTGAGCTCTACTGACAGCTGTCTAGCTTTACAGGAGCAGACGATGCCAAGCTTCCAATCACTACAATCCTGTATCCGGACATGCTGCCAGCTGTCACAGGGAAATATATACCTCCAAGAACCACAAGATGTCTTTTTACATTTAAAGACACAGAGTAAGCAGGCAGACATGTTCTCAGTGATCCTTGAAATGTGATCCCTGGCTTCTGGACAAGTTATTTTTTTGACCAGTCAGGGTTCCTTAAACACATTGATGACTACAGAGCCCAAATAATATACAAGTCTGTCTTGTGTTCCCATCCCTAGTGGGAAGCACTACATAGAAGCTGAACTTTCATGCATCCTACAATGTAAGGACAGAACAGAGATATATGGCCCCTGTAGAGCACCCTCAGAACACCTCCCTGCCCTGGATCCTTCCAGTTATAATTATAATAAAGCTGTCGCGTGTTCAGATTTCTAACAGGAAGTTCTACATAAAAAATAAAGTATAACTAAAGGCAAAACCTTTTTTTCGAGAGGAGAGGGATTAGAACGTAAGGTTTTCATTGCTGATTGTGCCCGTTAGGGAGATTCACCCTCTATATTTGTCCTCCTTACCGTTATCGCCAAACGTGAAGGAATATCACAAATTTTGGGTTGTTCCCATAACAGGAAAAAAAGGGAAAATCTTCCAATTGGGGACATTAGTTCTGATGACTCTTACATTGGGGGGATTTCTTCTTCCTTGTTGTTTGGCTATGGGTATGAAGTGAAGGGAAATCTACCCAATAGGTGTAAAGATGGCAAAAAAAACTTACAGGGGTTATAAACCATCCCTTACTTTATCCAAAATGGAAAAAAAAAAAAGTTTTGCCTTTAGTTCTAGTTTAACAATGGTACCCTATTACAATGTAGGGACAGAACAGAGATATATGGCCCCTGTAGAGTACCCTCAGGACACCTCCCTGCCAGAATCCCTCCAGTTATAATTATAATAAAGCTGTCTTGTGTTCAGCTTTTTAACAGGAAGTTCTACATAAAAAATAAAGTATAACTAAAGACAAAACCTTCTTTCAGTTTTGGATTGAGAGGAGAGGGATTAGAACGTCAGGTTTTCATTGTTGCTTGTGCTCCTGTTAGGGAGATTTACCCTATTTGTGCTCTTTAATGTTATTGCCGAAAATCACAAATTGTGGGTTGTCGCCATAACAGGAAATAAGAGAAAATCTTCCAATTGGGGACACTAGTTCTGGTGAAAGAGAGATACCGCTCCAGGTGGGTGCAATCCGGCAATCAATGTCTTCTCAGATACCAAGGGTTGCAGGCAATGCATGTAGCAAGAAATAGGATGAATATGTGGACAGCCGCACTCCAAAAAAAATGTTAAGGTAGCCTTTATTTAAAAATTGCAAAGCACTACAAGTCAAAGCTATGACTAAGCACTAGTTCCCAGTGCAAAACATGTCAGTTGTACCCCCTTTTTGTCTGCTGTGACTTGTAGTGCTTTGCAATTTTTAAATAAAGGCTACCTTAACGTTTTTTTTGGAGTGCGGCTGTCCACATATTCATCCTATTTCTTACTAGTTCTGGTGACCCTGGAGACAAAACACGGATTCTCTCACTTTGTGGGATTTCTTCTTCCTTCTTGTTTGGCTGTGGACATGAAGTGAAGGGAAATCTACCCAATGGGTACAAAGATAGCACACAGGGGTTATAACCATCCCTTACTCTATCCAAAATGGGAAAAAAAGTTTTGCCTTCAGTTCTAGTTTAACAATGGTGCCATATTACAATGTAAGGACAGATCAGGGACATACAGCCCCTGTAGAGCACCCACTGGAAACCTCCCTGCATGGATCCTTCCAGTTAGAATTATTAGGGCCTGCATCTGTGAGATTGGGCTTGTGTCGATGGCATCAGTTTAACATCACTTTCAGATAATAAATTAATTGGATGCATTGGATCTGCATTTGACCTGCTTCTATCATGCATTTGACCTGCTTCAAGCAGGTTTTGCAATCCTATAGATTTGTATGGGACTGCAAACCCTATCTGACTTGAACAAAAGCCCATCAACACAAACCATTATAAAGTTGTCTAGTGTTTAGATCCCTAGAAGGAACCTCTACCTGAAAACTGAACATTGGCACCATATCACAGTGTAAGGACAAATTAGAGATGTACAGCCCCCATAAAGCACCCAAAGGACACCTACCTGCCAGCCACCATACAGTCATTTACTGGGGCACTGTAGAAAAAAAGAGAAATCATTATTTACAAGATTAAAAGCTTTGTTAGGTTAATTCCAACCCCACAGGCCTAAGTCATATTCCTCCCCAAAATTCTGAAAGGACATTCCCATCCTGACCTTTCTCTTTCTGGTTACAGTACTGTTAAAGGTTTAGCTCACCCTTATAAAAAACAAAACAATACTCCATGCAGTCCACAAACACCATAATTCTAAACTAATTTAGTCCAACAATCTAAAAATTTGCATTTGTGCTCCTCCCATATCTGTAGGCCATTTGTGCATGGAGTGACGTCTGCCTCAAGCACTTGTGATCGTTTTACAGCTCTGCACTGTCCTCTTTTCTAGGGTGGACCAGGCCAGCTGTAAAGGCGAGAGCCCCCTAGCAGTAAAAAAACTGAGTGCTGTCCTTCTGAGCCCCGCACATGCACATCGTGCTGTGAAGGGAGACCGAGCATTGCAGCTGCTAAGGTCATATGCAGCAATAAGAGATAGTGCTTTACATGTGCAAGGCTCAGAAGGACGGTGCTCGCGTGTGCACCACAAGGGGGCACTCGTCCTAACAGCTGGTCCTTTCTAGAAAAGAGGACAGGACGGAGCTGTGAAAACTATCAGAAGCATTTGCAAGTTTCACCCTGTGCATAATTAGCCTACAGGTATGGAACTAGCATAAATGCATATCTTTAAAATAGGATTAGTTTAGTGTTATGGAATGATGTTCATGGACTTCATAGGTGAATTAACCCTTTGTCATTATCACCCATACAGACTCCTACTCCCTGAGATAACGCATCATTTAAAGAGTGTTTAAACTCAAAAACAAAAATTTCTTTCTCGTACATCACGGGACACAGAGCGACATAGTCATTACTATGTGGGTTATATAGATACCTTCAGGTGCTGGCACTGGCAACTTCCAAAACCGGAAGTACCCTCCCCTATATAAGCCCCTCCCACCCAGAAGTACCTCAGTTTTTTGCCAGTGTCTAAGGTGTTGGCCAAGAAGTAACATGTGGTTTTCACTGAGCTTGCGTACAGGTTCTTTTGGGCCTCAGTAAGCTATTCCGGATCCGACCAAAAAAGCTTCATAGCTAAACGGTCGGTACCCGGGCCTTGCAAGAGAAGAGCAAGGTTTTGCCTGTAATGCCTCTCTTAGGAGGGCTGGACCCTGGGATCCAGAGCTCTGGTCATACCCACGACCAAGATGTTTTCTGTGCAGGGTGCTATACAGGTCCAGGGGAGTGGAATCCTTGGGAACCCGGTCCCTGAAGGTTTAATTACAATGCCTGCCGTGATAGGTGAAGTTTGGGCTTCTGTGGGCCAAACAGAGTCCTGCGGCGAGGAAAAGGTAAGTGGGGGCCCTCAGGAACTTGGTTCTATTGGGGGACCCCCAAGCCTAATTTGTCTTTCTGCCTGTTACCTAAGGTATTCCCGCTAATATTCTGTGCATGCCTGTTACTACTAAGAAAATGTAAAAAAATTTAATAGTAGGCAAGAAAAAAAATAAAATAAAAAAATGGTAAGACCGCGGTACCTGTGTTAAACACTAGAGGCCGCTATGGTTCTTTTTTCTTGTAATGTGGATTTTTTTCTTCCAAAGTCAAATCCAGGCAGTTGGTAAGTTCTCTGCTGGGAAGCTGTCTCCTCTGCCCTGTTGCTGCGCTCATCCATCCCCGGGCCCTGCGGCAGGGACCCTGGCTCCCATCTTTAAAAAGAGCGCCGAAGGCGCACGTGCCCGCGTGCGTGCACGCGCCTCTATATATATAGAGGCGATCTGGAAAAAGGGGCGGAGCTGGTGGATGACGCTCGGTGTGCGCCGCGGCGCTACTGCGCATGTGCGGGCGTCCAGCGTGTTTAAAGGCACAATCACAGCTGGCTATTGAAGTGCACAGACAGAGCTAGCAACAGTAAATAAGGCACACAGAGGCAGTTGATGCAGGCATCCCCTAGAAAGGCACTTTAGTAGACACCAACTGTTATATAGCAGCAATTGTGCTAGACTATTATCAGTAAAAGTGGTGTATTACGGCTGGAATACCTCAGCTTTGGGCTTAGGAATATGCCGTCCAGAAGCTCCGGAACTAAATCTTCCAGGAAGCGATGGGGGTCTCCATCGGGCTCTGAGGATCTTGGGCATGCTTCTGCTGCACCAGTCTCCCCTGAAAATTCAGAGGTTAGTGACCGTAGAGACCCTGCAGGAGTACCTGGTACTGTGGCTGTCCTCAGTTCACCTGCTCCTGTGTATGTAACAGAGGAGGTTTTTTCCTCAGCTCTGGGAGGATTAGAAGAGAGATTGTCAACATTGATCGCTGCCTCCCTGTCACAGGGAAAGCACGCCCGATCTCCGTCTCCTCCTTCAGAGTACCTGTTAGCGGAGCAACAGTCCCATACAGGGATCGACCTGCCTGAAGGGGATCAGGATGAGGTTGATTCTGTTATAGAGGAATCAACAGTGGAGGAACCTTTCTCAGCATCTCAAGCTGAAAGATTATGGGTTCAGTCTCTGACTAACATGGTCCGATCAGCATTTAAAATGCACCTTGCGGAACCATCAACCACTAATGTCTCCTCGCTGGGGTCGCTAAAAGCTCCCCAGACTGTCTGTTCCTTTCCACTTCACCCTTTACTGGAAGGGCTCATTTACCAGGATTGGGAACATCCTGATAAAATATTTAAAGAGATTTCCGGTGGTCTATCCCATGGAGGATAAGTTCATCAAAAAATGGAGGGTCCCTACAGTGGACGCAGCCATCTCTTGTGTGAATAAATCACTGACATGTCCAGTGGATAATGTCCAAATATTCAAGGACCCAATAGATAAAAAATTGGAGTCCTTATTAAAATCTGCTTTTTCTACAGCAAGCTTGGTGACACAACCAGCAGTGGCAGCTATTGGGGTCTGCCAAGCAGTGAAGGATCAGTTGAAACAGGTCTTAAGGGACTTGCCAGATCAGCAGGCCCTTGCCCTAGCTGATCTACCTAGAGCCTTATGCTTTGCGGTTGACGCTATAAAGGATTCAATCCATCAGGCCTCCCGCCTTACGCTGTCTGTAGTACATATGCGCAGGCTTCTATGGCTCAAAAACTGGTCTGCTGAAGCTCCCTGTAAAAAATTGCTGGTTAGCTTCCCATTTCATGGTGAACGCTTACTCGGGGAAGACCTGGACAAATATATCCAGAAAATTTCCAGCGGTAAAAGTACACTCTTGCCGGTTAAAAACAGAGTTAGAGGTCCCTCTTTTAAGAGGCCTGCTTCTCCAGTCCCTGGGGCATCGGCTGTGAAACAGTTCCGACGGCCTCCTCGGTCAAATCCCGGGGGTAAAAATCAGGGACAATCGCAGGGTAATAAGAAACCCTGGGTCAGGAGAGGTACAAAACCTTCCCCAAAG
This sequence comes from Rana muscosa, assembly GCA_029206835.1. Taxonomy (NCBI): domain Eukaryota; kingdom Metazoa; phylum Chordata; class Amphibia; order Anura; family Ranidae; genus Rana; species Rana muscosa. The sequence continues at coordinate 161,770,352 of CM055119.1, read as the reverse complement.
TCAAATTCATGAAGGGTTGCCCCCACTCAATCGGGTGGGGGGAAGACTCCAGTTGTTCGCAGAGACCTGGCGGGACACGATCAGAGACAGATGGGTGCTCTCCGCAGTAAGTCTGGGATACAGATTGGAGTTAAAAGACTCTCCTCCTTCCCATTTTATGAGGTCAAACGTGCCAAGGGATCCCCGGAAGAGAGAGTCCCTCCTGTTGGCACTAGAACAACTATTGCTCCAAGGAGTAATTATGGAGGTTCCCCTGGAAGAATGGGGGTTCGGGTTTTACTCAAACCTCTTTACAGTCCCGAAGCCAAACGGGGACGTGAGGCCCATATTAAATCTAAAAGGGCTAAACAAATTCCTGCATATCAGGACTTTCCGGATGGAGTCGATCCGATCGGTGGCCACTGCCCAACAAGGGGAGGAATGGTTAGCCTCGATCGACATCAAAGATGCTTATTTGCACATTCCCATCTTTCCAGTCCACCAAAAATTTCTACGCTTTGCAGTAGAAGGGCGCCATTTTCAGTTCAGAGCCTTACCCTTCGGTCTGGCCACAGCACCACGAGTGTTCACAAAAATTCTGGCCCCATTATTGGCCAATCTAAGAACACAAGGTGTAACGATAATGGCATATCTAGACGACTTGTTGCTGATAGACCACTCAGTGAAAAAACTAGAAGTGGTCGTTCACAAGACAATCAAGTATCTGGAATCTCACGGTTGGATTATCAACCGAGACAAGTCAGCCCTAAAACCAGTCAAAAGTCTGGAATACTTGGGGCTAAGGCTGGATTCAGGCCAGAGAAAAATATTCTTGCCTCGAGAAAAGGTGTTGTCTGAGAGATTTGATCCACCTAGTGGGTACAAAAAGACAGCCGTCCATACGCCTGTGCATGAGGCTGCTGGGAAAAATGGTGGCGTCATTCGAAGCAGTACCCTACGGTCAATTCCTTTCAAGGAATTTGCAAAGGGCCATACTGTCAGCCTGGAACAAGAAAGTTCAGGCCTTAGACTTACCAATGTCCTTGTCCCCTTCCGTTCGCAAGAGCCTCCGTTGGTGGTTGGTTCTCCAGAATCTGGAAAAAGGGAAATCCTTCAGTCCGATTTCTTGGAAGGTGGTCACTACAGATGCCAGCCTTATAGGCTGGGGAGCAGTACTGGAGCAATGGTCTCTCCAGGGCAGATGGTCGGATGCAGAAAAGGCCCTGCCCATCAATCTCTTAGAGATACGAGCAGCCCGGTATGCCCTAGTAGCATGGACATCCAAACTCCAAGGGTCCCCTGTCAGAATTCAATCAGACAATGCCACAGCAGTGGCATATATCAATCATCAGGGTGGCACCAGGAGTCGTGCAGCCCAGAGGGAAGTAAATTACATCCTGAAATGGGCAGAAAGATATGTCCCAGCCATATCCGCGGTATTCATTCCAGGAGTGGAGAATTGGAAGGCGGACTTTCTAAGTCGCCAGCAATTATGCCCAGGGGAATGGTCCCTTCACCCCGAGGTTTTCTGGACAATATGTCAGCGGTGGGGAACACCGGATGTAGATCTTCTAGCATCCAGATTCAACGCAAAGGTAGACAGGTTTGTCTCTCGGACAAGGGATCCCCTAGCTTGCGGCTCGGATGCCCTAGTGTTCCCTTGGGATCAGTTCAAGCTGATATATGCATTTCCACCGCCACAATTGTTACCTCGATTACTCCGCAGAATCAGGGTAGAAAAGAAACCAGTGATTCTGGTGGCTCCAGCGTGGCCCCGAAGAGCATGGTACGCGGAGATTGTAAAAATGTCAGTGGGGAGTCCTTGGACTCTCCCACATCGTCCGGACCTGCTTTCGCAAGGACCGATATACCACCCTTCCTTACCAGCCCTAGGTTTGACGGCCTGGCTATTGAAGCCCACATTCTAAAAAAGAGAGGTCTCTCTAATCCTGTGGTAGCTACCATGATCAATGCCAGGAAGCCGGTATCCAGGCAGATCTACTATAGAATCTGGAAGGCGTACATCGCCTGGTGTGAGGCCAAGAAATGGCATCCACGTAAGTACGTAATAGGTAGGATTCTGGACTTCCTACAGTGGGCTGTAGATAGGAAGCTTGCCTTGAGTACTATCAAGGGTCAGATTTCGGCCTTGTCAATATTTTTTCAAAGGCCCTTGGCTTTGCATTCACTAGTCAAAGCTTTTATACAAGGAGTGATGCGTATTAGCCCTCCGGTTAATATTCCCATATGTCCATGGGACTTAAACCTGGTTCTGTCGGTTCTACAGAAGCAACCATTTGAACCATTACAGCACATTTCCTGGGTTCTTCTCACCAGGAAATTGATTTTTCTAGTAGCCATTTGTTCGGCTAAAAGAGTGTCGGAATTAGCCGCTATGTCCTGTAAAGAGCCATATCTGGTTATCCATAAGGACAGAGTAATGTTACGTCCTCATCCAGCCTTTCTTCCTAAGGTGGTATCGAGGTTTCATTTGAACCAAGATGTGGTTCTTCCTTCCTTTTTCCCCAAACCTAGTTCGGTAGAGGAAAAGTTATTGCATTCTTTGGATGTAGTAAGAGCAGTTAAAGCTTATCTAAAAGCCACTGCTCAGATTCGTAAAACGGATACTTTGTTTATTCTGCCGGAAGGCCCCAGAAGGGGTCAGGCAGCGTCAAAATCTACTTTAGCCAAGTGGATTCGACAGGTCATAATGCAAGCCTATGGCTTGAGAAGGAGACCGCCTCCGTTCAAAGTTAGGGCGCACTCCACGAGAGCAGTTGGAACTTCATGGGCAGTGCATCACCAGGTCTCCCTGGCTCAGATCTGTAAGGCCGCAACATGGTCTTCAGTACACACGTTTACTAGGTTCTACCAGGTGGACGTTAGAAGTCAGGAGGATGTCGCCTTTGGGCGCAATGTGTTGCAGGCCGCAAAAGATCCTCATGTCTGATAGCGCTCAGCTTATGTATGGTGTATCCCCCCCCCTCATTGGGCATTGCTTTGGGACGTCCCACATAGTAATGACTATGTCGCTCTGTGTCCCGTGATGTACGAGAAAGAAAATAGGATTTTTATAACAGCTTACCTGTAAAATCCTTTTCTTGGAGTACATCACGGGACACAGAGCTCCCACCCCTCTTTTGGGGACACTTATTGCTTTGCTACAAAACTGAGGTACTCCTGGATGGGAGGGGCTTATATAGGGGAGGGTACTTCCGGTTTTGGAAGTTGCCAGTGCCAGCACCTGAAGGTATCTATATAACCCACATAGTAATGACTATGTCGCTCTGTGTCCCGTGATGTACTCCAAGAAAAGGATTTTACAGGTAAGCTGTTATAAAAATCCTATTTTTATATATTGTAGCTTATCATTTCGTAGATGTGATGGGTGCGTTCGTTTTCTTTTTTTCAAGCTTTTGTTTTATTTTTACCTGATAATTCAGCCAATAATATACTTCCTGTCTTAGGGTGACAGAACTAACATACTGCACTCTACAAATGTGCCCCTTGCTTCATTTTGTTACTGTTTGCTTAATTTCCTAACTGCAGGGCTAACCCACAACCCCCAGAGCTAAACATAGGCCACCACAGACGAAAGTGTTTGTCTGAAAGTGTTCCAAACTGTTCCTATTGGACAGGTGATTGATGGATCATCACAGCTTAGCTTCCGGGGTGGGGCTTTGCCCCCTAAGTTGCAGCATTTGCATTTCTGGACAAATGTGTGATAATTCTATGTATCAACAACAGACATGTACCCACCACTTGACAACAAACTAGCCAATAGCATTTTGCTTTTCATGTCTCAAGAGAAATATCAGCAAATGAATTGGAGCATCTGATTGATTCCTTCCACCAAGAATTGTTCTCAATTCAGAAAGATTGATAAGTGAGGTTGATTGTATTTAAAACTGAATTTCTCTCTTTTTCACATATTAGTCCTGACTTGTATAAGGGGTATTATCAAAGTGTAATTCTTGGCCAAAACCAGGCAGGTTGACATTCTGTGAAATGGCCACACTTCCAAAGTAGTAGTTAGTTCAATGGAAGTACGTGATATTAATGGTTTAGTCCAGTCCAATGGTTTTTATGGTCTTATGGTATAAGTATGGGTTGATGTGAAAATTTACGAGACATGCTTGTATACAGATTATATATCCAAAGCTTACCTCGGACTTCCAGTCTGCATTCAGTCTCTGCTGCTCCAAGTTCATTCACAGCTTTGCAGGTGTAGACACCTCCATCGAAGGGGCTAGGCTTTCTAATTTCTAGGGTCAGTACTCCCTGCTTACTGAAAGACCTGTAACGAGCTTCTCCAGACAGGTCCATCTTGTTCTTGTACCAAGTAACCTTGGGCTGTAGAAATTCAAGAGATGGTAGAAAAAGGTCAGGAAGTGTGAGAATTATTTTACACTTCTTATAAAAGTAGTAAAGAAACTAATAAAAAATTATAAAAAAATACTCTTAAGCCCTGTACACACGATGGACTTTTTTCATCGGACAAACCGATCGTGTATGGGCCCCATCGGTCTTTTTTCCATCGGTGTTTAAAAATAGAACATGTTTTAAATTTATCCGATGGTTAAAAAAACCGATAGCAAATTACTATCGTCCATGGGGAACTCCATCGGATAAAAAACCCACGCATGCTCAGAATCAAGTCGACGCATGCTTAGAAGCATTGAACTTAATTTTTCTCGGCTCATCGGAGTGTTTTACGTCACCGCGTTTGGAACGGTCGGTTTTTTGACTGATAGTGTGTAGGCAAGACTGATGGAAGTCAGCTTCATCGGTTTTCCGATGGAAAAATCCATCGGTTTAAAAACCATAGGAAATCTGATCGTGTGTACAGGGCTTTAGGGTATGAACATCTTTCTTAATGAAACACATAATGCTTCCAACATAGGAGTGCTGACAAAACCAAAACAAGCCACCAATAGAGGTACATTCAGATGGTGGGAATGTAACAGTTATACGAAGGAAAGCTAAACTCTGTGTATTCTGGAATTCAATAAATTGTATTATTCAGTATGGAATATGTGGAGTGCAGCTTTCATTTGCATGACTGTCTGAAATAACAGGATGATTTGATGTTGGCCTGTGCCCACAAAGGAGCCCAGAACAGATTTCTGGCCCAAACAAAATATCTCTTTATCATTTTCTCTGTCTTTCAGTTCTATAGTATTGTATTAGTATTTTGTATTGTAATTACCAATGTTTTTTTGATTTATTTTTATTGATAACTAGTCAAGCTACAATATAAAAATGTGTTAACAACAGGACTAGTTAAAACTAACAAATGATCAGTATAAGTAAAAGTAAATGCAAAGCAAATATAAAAGTGCACACACCTAAATGTTTTCCCCCTGTCAGCTTGGGGCTTGTCTTGTGGTAGTTATGAAGTATGCAAGATTGGTATTACAGTTGGCTCCTTAGGGTTAGCTGGGTTCTACTTTGTGTGGAATTGGTGTAATGTGTCTTGTGTAGAACTGGCCATATCGTCCATTATTAGAGTGTGTTCATCCTCTGATTTATTTGTTCAATTAGGCTATGCATTAATATGCCACTTCAGAGCTATTTCCTATTGTGCTACACCGAGAAGCATGTTGATCAATTTCTTAAACCGTGTTGAGACTTATGGGTTTGCATATTATATATATATATCATTGCATTTATTATTATTTTGTTGTTTCAGTCCTTTATTAGATACACTAGTCTAGGCTTCTCTTTGCCCAGTCTTTGACACTTGTCCTTGTGGAGGATACTTTCTGGGGAGGTCACAATACCCTTCCTGTGTTCTGGTCTGGCATCTCCTCCTAGTTACACTTGTCTGTTACAGTTCATTCTTTGCAGAATGTTCACAGTGCCTCAACTGACATCTCTTTGTTCAAAGAAGTAGCAATTCCAGGACGGCCATGCTCCTACCCTAATTAGGACCAAAAAATCTAACTTCCCCCCATCACGCCTGTAACCTTGTTTTTTTCAGGAATTACCTACAGCTAATGAACGTTTGTGAGGACACAGTCATAGATTGATTGGGTATGCACAGGCCCTGTCCAATGCCTCAGCACACACTTTAAACCGCTAATTGGTACAGTGTCCACCAAGATGTAGCTTCTGGCCAATCCATTTATTACCGTTGTGCTCTTTTTTTCCATAAATTATGAACACAATGTCAACTTATCTAAGCCACTTCACAGAAGGCCTAATTTCCTTATCCACCCAGAAACTTTTCTCCACTCCTTTCCAACACAATACTTTTATTTTATATTACAACCAGGGTTAGATGTCCATCACTGGAGCCTGAGGACACAGCTTTTGGCACCCTAAGTAACACCTTTCTGTTGGATGACCTTTTTTTCCTGGTCCTAACCTGACTTAGAATATTGTAATACTGAGTAAATAACCTTACATGAGATGGCTGCTCCCACTGATGATGGAGATCAGCCAATTAATACAGGGATGTTCCTGACACTCTAGGAAGTGAAGAAGTGGCTTGGTCAGCTATGAATCTTCTTCAACACTACAGAACAATTTCAGTATCTTCTACTTCAGCCTTTCTAAACCTTTTTCAAAACAGAGGAACCCTTGAAATAACTTTCCTGTCTCAGGGAACCCCTGCTAAAAATGACCACATCTACAAGCCATGATACATTAGTGTGATGATGGTCATTGGGAAGACTTATCCCCTTGCAGATAGCTAAAAAGATCAATGGTGTCAGTGGAAACGTATCTGAAAAATTGTTCATTGCGCAAGAAACCCCTAGCAACCTCTGGAGGAACCCTAGGGTTCCATGGAACTCTGCCTGAGAAACCCTGTTCTTACTAAGGCTCCTTTCACACTGGGCGGGAGCGGCGTCGGCGGTAAAGCGCCGCTATTTTTAGCGGCGCTTTACCGCTAATTTTGCGGCACTATTCGGCCGCTAGCGGGGCAGTTTTACCCCCCGCTAGCGGCTGAAAAAGAGTTAAAAACCACCGCAATGCGCCTCTACAGAGGCGCTTTGCCGGCGGTATAGCCGTGGTGCCCCATTGCTTTCAATGGGCAGGAGCGGTGGAGGAGTGGTAAACACACACAAAGATGCGGCTAGCAGGACTTTTTTTTCCATCCTGCTAGTGCACCGCTCCAGTGTGAAAGCTCTTGGGCTTTCACACTGGAGAAACAGCAGCCGCTGTTTTAGTTCGATTTGCAGGCGCTATTTTTAGCGCAATAGCGCCTGCAAACCACCCCAGTGTGAAAGGGGTCTTAGTATCTAATCAACTTGCAAAAAATGTACCCGGCCCCTAATCCTCCTGTTTTCAGGGTTGTAGGCAGGTGGGGACAGCCCTTCACATATGGTGGACCTGTCTTAAAGTCAGACGCGTCTGGATGTAGGTCCATTCATTCATTTATTGTGCAACCATAGTCAATATCATCAAAGATGCCCAGATAGCATTTTTAAATGAACTGGTTGAAAATATCCCCAGACTCACACAAACTCTGATTTATTTTATCTTTTCGGCGACCAAAATCACAATAGCCACTGCGTAGAAAAGTCCAATGGTGAATCTCACCTTGTTGAAATGTAAGCTGACCTGGATTATGCTTTACGAAAAGATGTGAGTGTCTTAAGGGATAAATAATTACTATTTGAAAAAAACATGGAACCCCTGGCTTTCCTATTTACAGATACCGGATACCTAGAGGTGATCTCCTTGACTTGATGGCGTTGGACTCCCGGATCCCTGGACGGACATTTCCCATTCCCCTTCTCTTCTTTTCTTTTCCTGCGTTTGCTCTTTTGAGACTCTTTCAAAATTGCTCTCAATAGTATATCCTGACTTCTGGTCCTAACGGTTGTTTATCATATATGTTACATCACAGTACAGAATCTGTTATAACTTAGAATTTACATTGTTAATAATATCTTTGTTGAGAACACTCTGGGTTTGTACCCCTGGGTTAGTCCCTTGCTTCTGGATGACTCCTGGAAAAGGGTCACACTCGCTGGACTGTGCGGTTAAAGGACAGGCGCAAGCTGGCCTGCCTCCCCTGCATAGAGCCTCAGACTCCATATACACAGGGGCAACACGACTTTCAGCGCGTCTTTGGGAGGCAACTTGGACATGACTTGAGTATGAATCACAGCGCGACATGAGGCAACTTACAAGGCAACTTCAAGTTGCCTCCAGGACAGGAGGCTTTCCAGTGGCCAATCAAACAAAAATCAGCTCTGTGGGAGGGAGGGGAGGGAGGGGTTTGCCTGAGAAATGTACAGTATGTTCTCTTCTTGTATTGTTGCTTCTGTTAAGACAGTGATCCGACTTCCATTGAAATCAATGGGTACAAGTTGCCTGCAAGTCGCCTAGAAGTTGGATTGAAGTAGTGCATTAAGACGGCTCCATTCACTTACATTGATTTTCTCATTCAGCGCGACTTGAGGTGACTAGGGGCGACTTGAAGTCGGATCCAAAGTCGTCCCTGTGTGAATGGGCTCTCAGGCAGTCCTCATTGTAGTTCATTTAGTTTGTTTTTCCCTCCTTTTATATGCATGTTTTCTTTTCCTTTTGAGTCAAGACTGGTCGTTATTTCAACTGTGGATTGTTTCAGGTTAGCTCAACGGTTGTGAGTACTACCAGATGGAGATATGGGACTATATTGGCATTCCTCGATTTTGATACTACTGTATGCTTTTACCATTCTTGATAGTCTCAACCATGTAAAAACGCTTACTGTGTTGTAATACTCTATTTTGTAAAACTAATAAAAATGATTGAAACAGAAACCATGTTCTACTAGATAAAGGCTAAAATGTGTTTGCTATAGGAAATACAGTACATTTGTGCATATATTATTTTATCAATATAGTAGCCACTGGTATCCAAGTCTGTGTATGTACTGTATATAAACAAGACAAAGCTCTTACCTTGGGTGTCCCACGTATAGAACAGCTGAGAGTCGCATTGTATCCTGAAACTACGGAGCGATTCACAAGTGGATGCGTAAACTTGGGGGCCTCCCCAAACTCATGATCTTTGTAATTGGGGGGTTTATATTCAGTGCCTGGGGGAAAGGAAGAAAAAAAAGCATATGATTAGCAAGCTAAGATGCCCATATGTACCTACACCAGATATATTTTCTTCTAGTGGAACAAAGAATAGATTTGTTTCATGCAATGAGCTAGGTAATGGAGAACACAGGATACAGCATACGATGTAGTAGAAAACATTGCAGAACTGCTTAAATGGAAACATAAGGTGGAACCCTATGACAAGCATTGCTTCGCTGTGTGATCCTTCCCGAGAAAAGGAACTTATAATGTGAAGGCCAGAGGGAAGACTTTTCATTGTTCTGGTTATAGCAAGATCATCCCAAACCCTGAATAACCATTTCAGCTCTATGACAGCCTTTGCATCTCAGGAGAATTTTTATATCAACATTACCATCACATAAACATGTCAGCTCACACTGGGCGTTACTGTCCTATTAATTAAAGGTGGGAATTATAATTCCGTAATAACTGTGTGATTAAATCCCTTAAGCCCTGTACCCACGATCGGATTTCCGATGGAATCAAATCAGATGGATTTTTCCATCGGAATTCCGATGAAGCTGACTTCCATCAGTCTTGCCTACACACCTCATCGGACAAAAGTCCGACCGTCCCAGACGCCGTGACGTACAACACGTACGACGGCACTATAAATGGGAAGTTCAAATCCAATGGCGCCACCCTTTGGGCTGCTTTTGCTGATTTCGTGTTACCGTGTGTTAGTAAAAGTTTGGTGTTAGCCGATTCGCGCTTTTCAGTCTCCATGCATTTCAGTCTGTTACAGCATGACGAATGTGCTATCTCCATTACGAACGCTGGTTTTACCAGAACGAGCGCTCCCGTCTCCTAATTCAGTCTGAGCATGCATGAGTTTTTTCTCCGATGGAGTTCCACACAGACAATCGGAATTTGCTATAGTTTTTTTTTTAAACATGTTCTATTTTTTTTCACCGATGGACACCTATTCGCAAAAGTATGTAGGCATAGGACCCCCCCCCCCCTCCTGCCATGCCCCCTTCAGGAAGAATTATACAAAAAAAAAATATTAGTTAACCCCACAAGTGCTTTTTTTTAATCAATACTTTTGCTTGTTGGTATATATTTTTTACTCTTTCTCATGTACTAATAAAATGGATTAAGGATTATTGGAGTTGCCAGCTCTGAAATTGTGTTTACTTTTCCTTCATACTGGCTATTGAAATTTACAAATTCAGCAATTTATAAATCAGGTGAAAGATTTAGCACTGACTGGAACACACTATTTGAGAGATAAATAGTGCATTTTATATACAAACATATACCGTAGATCATACCAAAATGAGGGACACATTAGAAGGAAAGAGGGACAGAGAGGGACTTTGTTCCAAATCAGGGACAATTGGGAGCTATGCCCAAGTGCTGCCCCTCACTCACTCAATGAGTGCTGTTAAATAGAGGATTACACCAGGCTGATACCAAGTCAAACTCAGACATTTAGACCAGATACATTTAAAATACATTTAAGGGCGATTTTTAAAGCGGTGAATGTCACATTCACCAAACGTTCACCGCATGTTCAACATTCAACTTCATGATCTATGTGTATTAATGTAAAGTGAATTATTCACCCGGTGAATGTCACATTAACAACTTTATACATTTTCCCCTCAATTATATATATTTTTTAAATAAAAGCATACTTGCATTTATTGGTGTTCTTAAAAGACACTATGGCTAAAGCTTATTTGGCCTTTTGTGGGTCATAGGAGTGCACTTGCTATTGCTCTCTTGTGACCCAGAATCAGCTGTTGCCTGCTATCAGCTGACATCACAGAGCCTCCCTGGGCCCTGGAGGGACCCCTCCCAAGCTTGGTGCTCCAGTGAGCGCTGGAGGGGCACTATGGCGAGTAGTGACTGACAGTCATTGCTCTCCTCTCTGATCAGACCGATAACTAATGCCGCGTACACACAACCGTTTTTAATGTCATTGAAAAAAACAAAGTTTTTCTCGACGTGATTCTTCTCAAGCCTGCTTTGCCTACACACGATCATGAAAAAAAAATGCTCGAGCAAAGCGCGGTGACGTACGAAATGTACGACGGCACTATAAAGGGGAAGTTCCATTCGGATGGCGCCACCCTTTGGGCTGCTTTTGCTGATCCTCGTGTTAGTAAAGTTTGGTGAGAGACGATTCGCGCTTTTCAGCCTCGTGCTCTTCAGTCCGTTACAGCGTGACCAATGTGCTATCTCCATTATGAATGCTAGTTTTACCAGAACGAGCGCTCCCGTCTTATCACTTGCTTCTGAGCATGCATGTTTTTTTCACGTTGTTAAAGCCTACACACGGCCGTTTTTCATGACGAGAAAAACGACGACGTGAAAAACGACGAGAAAATGTAGAGCATGTTCCAAATTTTTCATGGCCATTTTTAAAAAAATTGAATTTTTCTCGTCATGAAAAACGTCGTGTGTAAGCCGCATAAGTGATCAGTGGTCAAGTGATCACTCAGTTCTCACTCTTGGAGCTGATGTGATACAGCTGCAGCATAGAGGTAAGGATGTGTGTTTGTTTTTTATATATTCCATACATCTTTAAATATCTGCATAGAGATGAAATATTAAAAAGACATTCCTTAGGCAGATATGCTGTTATTTTTACTGGGAACACCTGCAGAGGAACATTATTATTTTTGTAATTTCTTCCCTTTAAAATAGCTTGTTTACCATTCATAAACCTGAAAATTATGCGAAGAGACTCTTGGATCCTTGTCCTTTGTGAAAACTTCCTCCTGTCTATGGGCAGAATTAATTTTACATAATTGTTATTGAAAAGGAGAGACTCATGGTTCACTCAGACAGGTGATAAGCCTGACAGGCAGCAGCTCATCGCCTGGAGTTTCCAAGCATTATACGGATTGTTTGATAGAATCCATTCATCACTATAATGTATGGAGCTGTCATTCAAGCACAATGCCTTGCTGGGCTCCTTTTATGACTGCTGATAACTGCCTATGCTATGAGTGAATGACAGCTCTGTAATGAACAGGACCTGTCAAATTTTTAGAAAACACACAAGTAAATGTTGGGCCACAAGCTGTATCTATCAGAACAAGCCCTTATGCCGCGAAAGCACGGTCGGAATTTACGATGGAAAAAGTCAGATGGGAGTTTTTCATCAGATATTCCGACCGTGTGTATGCCCCATCAGACTTTTTCCGTCGGAAATTCAGACGGAATTAGATAGAGAACATGCTCTCTTTTTTTCCGTCGGAAAAACCATCCGCGTTTATTCCGACGGGAAAACCGGTCGTGTGTACAAGGCATTAAAGAGATATTCTATAAAAGCATCTAGTTTTCTCCTGGCCACCATAGCCATTCCTACATTTGTACCCTTGCTATTAACAGCTGAAATCTGACTAGGTTTTATAGACAAGTTAGCGTTTGTTCCTCTAGTCTTGTAAGTTGTAATGTGATTGCAACTCTAATTGCCAAGTACTGTAGATTATTATACTTTAATGTGAATCCTGGGAAAATACAGTCATGTTTGCGGTGCGGTGATAAGGTTCATACTTTGCCCTTATTTGGCTACAACTGTTGCCTGTGTTTGCGTCTTGTTTCGTTTTCAGAGTATTTTTTTATTGCATTTCTGGCCCCTAACATATGAGACCTTTGACATCAAATGGACTGCTCTCCTGACTCAGTGCTTCCCCTGCTTCAAAGAGACCTAGTAGTCTTTTTCCTGGTGTCTGGAACATCTCCACCTTCTCAACAAAACCTTCTTTGTAAATCTGGTTTGTATTGAGGTTACCCCAAACGTGGCTTCTTTTCTAAAGGAAGAAGAAGAACTACTTCGCCGGAGGGTTCAGTTGGGTTTGCCTGGTGTACAACTTACATCCTTTGGACACTATCAATGTAAGACTGCTGAGGGAGGGGGCAATGCAGGGGTCTGTAGAAGGAGGGGAGGTTGGCCTGTGTAATGATGGAGGTAATATGGGGAAGGGGGCCCTGTGTAATGATGGGGGTAGTATGGGGGAGGGGGTCCTGTGTAATGATGGGGGTAGTATGGGGGAGGGGGTCCTGTGTAATGATGGGGGTAATATGGGGAAGGGGGCCCTGTGTAATGATGGGGGTAGTATGGGGGAGGGGGTCCTGTGTACTGATGGGGGTAGTACAGGGGAGGGGTCCTGTGTAATGATAGGTATAGTATGGAGGAGGGGGTCCTGTGTAAGGATGGGGGTAATATGGGGAAGGGGGCCCTGTGTAATGATGGGGGTAGTATGGGGAGGGGGTCCTGTGTAATGATGGGGGTAGTATGGGGGAGGGGGTCCTGTGTAATGATGGGGGAAGTGTGGGGAAGGGGGTTCTGTGTAAGGATGGTGGTAGAATGGGGGAGGGGGTCCTGTGTAATGATGGGGGAAGTATGGGGAAGAGGGTCATTTGTAAGGATGGGGGTAGTATGGGGGAGAGGGTCATGTGTAATGATGGGGGAAGTATGGGGAAGGGGGTCCTGTGTAAGGATGGGGGTAGTGTGGGGAGAGGGTCATGCGTAATGATGGGGGAAGTATGAGGAAGGGGGTTATGTGTAAGGATGGGGGTAGAATGGGGGAGGGGGTCCTTTGTAATGATGGGGGAAGTATGGGGAAGGGGGTCCTGTGTAAGGATGGGGGTAGTGTGGGGAGAGGGTCATGTGTAATGATGGGGGAAGTATGGGGAAGGGGGTTCTGTGTAAGGATGGGGGTAGAATGGGAGAGGGGGTCCTTTGTAATGATGGGGGAAGTATGGGGGAGAGGGTCTTTTATAATGATGAGGGTAGTATGGGGGAAGGGGTCCTTTGTAATGATGGGTATAGTATGGGGGAGCGGGTCCTATGTAAGGATGGGGGTAGTGTGGGGAAGGGGGTCTTGTGTAATGATGGGGGAAGTATGAGGAAGGGGGTCATGTGTAATGATGGGGGTAGTGTGGGGAAGGGGGTCTTGCGTAATGATGGGTATAGTATGGGGGAGGGGGTCCTGTGTAAGGATAGGGGTAGAATGGGGAAGGGGGTCCTGTGTAATGATGGGGGAAGTATGGGGAAGGGGGTCATGTGTAATGATGGGGGTAGTATGAGGAAGGGGGACTGTGTAAGAATGGGGGTAGAATGGGAGAGAGGGTCTTTTGTAATGATGAGGGTAGTATGGGGGAAGGGGTCCTGTATAATGAAGGGGGTAGTATGGGGGTGGAGGTCTTTGGTAATGATGAGGGTAGTATGGGGGAGGAGTCCTGTGTAATGATGGAGGGGGGAGCCCAAGAAAATGTTTGCCCAGGGTCCAATCAATATTAAAGATGGACCTGAATATAGTCACCTGCCTAAAGTCAACTTCTTACCTGACTTCAGTATAGTTGCAAAGTCCTTGGAGGTTATCGGATTTTCGCTGAGTCCACACATGTTCTCACTGAAAATTCGGAAGTGGTACTGATTACCCATGATCAGATCAGACACTACACAGTGCAGACGTCTGTAGTGTTCAAACACGGTGAACCATTCCTGAGAAGGTAAGTGGTGAGAAAAGAATATAAATATCATGGTAAAAAGAAAAAACTATCCAAATTTTACCTCCAGCTTAGAATGTTTGGAGCGCCCTCTCCAGGGTGGCCACAGATTACACTATAGTCATAAAAGGGCACCCTGTACTGTACTCTTTGTTCAGGTAAGTCCGCAGTTCATTTATGGAGCTTTGAAGATTCTATTTAGGTTCATGGAACTCAATTGGAGCTCTTGTATATTTTTTTTTTTAAATTATTTTTATTGGTTTTGAATACAATACAGTACAATACAACAACACACAAAAACACACATCTTACATAGAAAAATATCTGGGTAGGCAACGTGCCCACCCGGCATTTGCCATGCTTGGCTTTACTTACTCAGACTAACATAGTCATCCTAATCTTCCTAAATCTGTATCTATAACCCCCCCCACCCCCCTCCCATCCTTTTTTTTTTTTATTAACATTTGTTTTTTATTGAATTTTTATGTGCATAACATACATTGGTGGATGTGACGACTAGACAGCATCCATATACCGGCCTATACCAACCGTCTAACATAGACCAATCTAACCAACCTTCCCCCTCCCTCCCCCCCCCTTCCCACCCCCAGTCACATCTCGACTATTAGACGGATTTTGACATCAGTCACTTATAATTCTATCCATGCTGATTCCTGGTGTCCTAATCTACCAACTCGGTTTTGCCTTGTTTAGCCGTCTAGACACATCACATAGGAATGAGCCATTCAAGATTCCTTTGCCTGCGCCCCACAAACCTTCCTACCCCACAGTACTATCAGAGTTAAGCCATGAGTGCCATACTTTATTAAATTTCTGTATACATCCCCTACTCTCATAAGTGGCTTTGTAATAAGGTAACATTGAATTTACTAGGCCTTTCCAAGCGGAAACGCTCGGGGCCATCGGTTTTTTCCAGGCAAGCAGGATAGCCTTCCTGCCATAGAAGAACAGTATACTCAACATTGTACGCATTGCTCTTGAGGGCACCACATCATCAACCAGACCCAGGAGACAGGTTTTTACATTCATTGGGATCGGGACCGACAAGAGATCTGTAATACATGCAGTGATATCTTTCCAGAAATTCTGTATGATTGGGCAATGCCAGAAAATGTGGTCAGCGTCAGCAGGTGAATGGGAACATCTCCAACACTCCGCCGAGGTCGAGGGAAAAATTCTCCCCAGTCTAGCCGGTGTGTAGTAACTCCTGTGTAAAAATTTAAATTGTATCAATCTGTCCCTGGCCGACACGAGATTCTTAAAAGGTTGAGACCATAGGTCCTCCCAATCATCGCCTTGTACCTCTGGGACCTCTCTAGCCCATTTTTCCCGGCACCTAGTGATAGCTTTAGGGGTCACCTTAAAGAATTCCTTGTATGTGTCTGAGAGAGGCTTTGCCAGTTCCTCTCCTGTCAGCATCATTTCCAGGGATGAAGGCACAGATTCGACCCTTATTTCCTGAAATTGAGCTTGAAAAGCATGTCGGATCTGTAAAAATCTAAACAGGTAATGATTGGGGAGGCCGTGTCTAGATTTAAGTTGTGAGAAGGTTTGTATTTCTCCAAAAGTCGTTATGTCTTTTAACGTCTTAATTCCTCTAACCGCCCAGATCATAGGATCCGGTAGGTTATAGAATTGTGGTAAATTTGGGTTCATCCAAATAGGGGTAGAGGGCGACACCCCCCGATAGTTGGGGCACGCTGTTTTTACCGCCATTTCCCAGGCTTTAATATTTGCCTTCATCGTCTGTGTCAGTGGGAGATCAGATCTGGTGCCTCTAAATAGTGCATACTTCAGGCTTTCATATGATCCCAAGAGGGCCGCCTCTAAAACTGTAGCCGCATCCCCATCATCTGCCACCAACCACCTGCAGGCAAAAACCATTTGACCCGCCAGATAGTATTTTTGCCAGTCCGGCACCGCTAGACCCCCTTGCACTCCTGGTTCCTGCAATACTTTTAGTCCAATTCTGGTGGGCCGGGGGGTCCACAAGAAGGTTGAGACCACACTGTCAAACTTCCGAAAGATAGCTTTCGGAATCCAGACTGGTGCATGGCGCAGGAAATACAGTACCACAGGGAGAAATTTCATCTTTAAGAGACTTATTCTGCCTACAAGGGATAGTGGGAGTTTGGACCAGGTCAGAGTCTTCTGCTTTAGTCTCGTAATTAGGGGAAGTATATTAAGAGGGATATAGTCCTGCACATTTGCCGTCACCTGAACTCCTAGATATTTTAGAGAGGAGACCCACTGTAATGGTAACTTGGGGTCAGCCTTGTCCCTGGCTCCTGGATCTATCGGCAGGATAGAGGATTTACCCCAGTTCACTTTCAGACCCGAGAAGGTGGCAAAGCGATCGATTGTCACCAGCGCTTTTTTCAGTGACTCCCCCGGGTCATCCAGGAACAGCAACATGTCGTCCACATATAATGCCAAGGTTTCGTCAATCGTACCCACCCTTATGGAATTAATGTCTCGATCCGACCTAAGTGCCACTGCCAATGGTTCAAGAGCAAGGGAGAACAGGAACGGGGACAGTGGGCAACCCTGCCTGGTCCCCCTACCCACCTCAAAGAAATCCGAGGTGGAGGTTCCTAGCCGAATAGCTGCTCTCGGTCGTCTGTAGAGCAGAGACACCCACCTCCTATATTGCGGTCCAAACCCCATCACCTCCAAAACCTTGAACATATACAACCAATCGACGGAGTCGAAGGCTTTCTCGAAGTCTATAGATGGAGCTCTTGTATATGAATATCTTTCTAAAATAGATTTTGCTTCCAGCATTTGTTTTTTGCTTCTAAGGGGAATGGGGTATAACATTCCTTAAAGCCCAACTCTGGACAAATAAAACACAAATAAAAAATATCCCTTGTAGGGGGGCTGTGCCCGCACTGCAATGGTTAATTGCCCATTTATGCCTAGGGAAACAAGAAAAGCAGGTTTACTTACCTAATCCTTTGCTCCTCCCCTGGTTCCTGTAGCGTCTGCACCCCGAAACTCCACTGGTCTAGGCTCCCGACTTCATCAATACCAGAGCAGGGCCCATAGCCCTGCAATGGAACGTGATGACACAAAGGGGCAGTCCATTGCTGGATCGTGGGGAAGTGCCGCCTGCTGAGGGAGTGGAGGTTCCAATGACTAAGCTCCGGGGGGGGGTGAAGTGAAACACGTTGGGGTGTGGCCTGGTCGGTGTCCAGGCAGAGGTTGCCACTCCATTCATTGCAGCAGGCCACCATAGATGTGCGACTTCCAGGGGTCACCCTTCCTACCTTGAGGGAGTGGAGGATTAGGTAAGTAAAAACTCGTTCTCCTCTCCCCTATTTAAAACGAGTTGTTAACCCTTACAGTGAGGGTGCAGCCAAACTGCATGGGATACATTTTTATTTGCTTGGAGCTGCCTGGGCTTTAACCACTTGTCTACCAGGACAATTTAAAAAAAAATTGCATACATGTTAAAAATTGCTTTTTTTTTTGGGCAGAAATTTAAACCCCCAAACAATTATATATAAAAGCAGAATATACTGTATTATATATTTATAAAGCAGAGAGAATAAAAAAGGTGACCAATGCAATTTTTTTATGCCGCACAATATTTGCAGCTATATATCAAACACATACAAGATCTTGTCAAAAGTATTGGGACACCTGCTTTTACAAGCACATGAGCTTTAATGGCATCCCAGTCTTAGTCCGTAGGGTTCAATATTGAGTTGTCCCCCCCCCCCCTGGCAGCTATAACAGCTACAACTCTTCTGGGAAGGCTGTCCACAAGGTTTAGGAGTGCGTCTATGGGAATGTTTGACCATTCTTCCAGAAAGTATTTGTGAGGTCAGGTACTGATGTGGACGAGAAGGCCTGGCTCGCAGTCTCCGCTCTTGTTCATCCCAAAGGCATTCTATCGGGTTGAGGTCAGGACTCTGTGCAGGCCAATCAAGTTCCTCCACCCCAAACTCGCTCATCCATGTCTTTATGGACCTTGCTTTGTGCACTGGTCCAAATCATTTGGTGGAGGGGGGATTATGGTGTGGGGTTGTTTTTCAGGGGTTGGGCTTGGCCTCTTAGTTCCAGTGAAGGGAACTCTTAAGACGTCTGCATACCAAGACAATTTGGACAATTTTATGCTCCCAACTTTGTGGGAACAGTTTGGGGATGGCCCCTTCCTGTTCCAACATGACTGCGCACCAGTGCACAAAGCAAGGTCCATAAAGACTTGGAGTGAGAGTGAAGCAAAAAATAAAAGAGTTATTTTGGATCCCAATGTGACAACATAATATTCTATGCCCCCCCCCCCACCAGAACTCACCATAGTCTTCTTATCTGCTTTTTGGATGGTATAACCCGTTATCTCAGTATTTCCATCATCCTGGGGTGGAGCCCATTCTATAGCCACATTGAATCCCCATACTTCCACAATCTTCAATTTCTGAGGAGCACTGGGCTTGTCTAGAAGAAAAGGATTCCTCATAAAATTCTATTTCAAAACACATACAATGGTTTTCCTAGGTCTTGTAGCTGTCTGCGTCATTCCCCTCAATTACAGCCACTTACCCACAATCTGGATAGCGATGGTAGCCGAGTCCTCACAGTTCTCAATCTGGATCTTAACTTGGTACTGTCCAGAGTGATGCCTCTCGGCTGATCTGATGAACAGGATGGTGTCAGCTTCACTGTTCCTGATACCGATCTGTTTTGGATCAATGGGCTGTCCATCCTTCAGCCAGGTGACCACAGGGCGAGGCTTTCCCTATAACAACACACCCCAAAAAATTGCATTACAGCCAAAGTATTGTTATAAACAAACACCCGTGACATTGTCATGCCAATGTCTTGAATGCTACATTCGATTTCGGGATGCACAGGTGCACTACAATAAGTACTAATTTTTCCTGAATGAAACCACATTCACAGTTAGACTACTTTCACACTGAAGCGTTGGATGCGCTGGCGGTATAGCGGCACTATTTTTAGCGCCGCTATACCGTCGTTTTTGCTGCGATTTGCGGGCGCTAGCGGGGTGATTTTAACCCCCGCTAGCGGCCGGAAAAGGGTTAAAAACGCCCACAAAAATGCCTCTTTGCAGCGTTTCGGAAGCGCTGCCCCATTGATTTCAATGGGCAGGGGCGCTATAGGAGCGGTATTTTTACCACTCCTACCACGCCTCAAAGATGCGGCTTGCGGGAGTTTTTTTACACTCCTGCAAGCGCACCGCTCCAGTGTGAAAGCCCTCGGGGTTTCACACTGGATACAAAGGAGCTTTTTCGGGGCGCATTGCAGGCGCTATTTTTAGCGCAATAGCGCCTGCAAAGCGCCTCAGTGTGAAAGGGGCCTTACAATTTTGTTCAATTGAGAAAAAAAATTTGCCTGATCTTTTGATTTTCCTTATCACTGTGGTCAAAAATGTTAATCGATTTGACCCCATTAAGTATTAAAAAATTGAAAGAATGCTTTGAAAACAATTTTTTTCAAATGAGAATCTACTGGTTTGTGGCCAGCTAAATAAATATTTTTCCATGTCCTTTATTGTCCTCATTTGTGATCTCATTCTATTTCAGTTGCAGCTCCTGTCTTGCCTATCCTCTTGCATTTCAAATCAGAACAGTTGCCTAAATTTAACCAGCGCATGGTTTGTATTTTCTGCCAT
Organism: Rana muscosa; assembly: GCA_029206835.1. Lineage (NCBI taxonomy): Eukaryota > Metazoa > Chordata > Amphibia > Anura > Ranidae > Rana > Rana muscosa. The sequence goes on along the minus strand of CM055119.1, from coordinate 161,750,177 downwards.
TGTCCTCAATCAGTATCTCAGGATCGCGAGCCTGCATGTGTCATTCCCCTCACTCGTCTTCCCATACTTCTGCTCATTGTGTACCCGACATCACTCATCACTGTGTTCTCAGCACAGATATACAATACACCAACTACTGGGGACCTGAAAAGGAATTCTTAAATACCTACAGAGACTAAATTCACAAATAAGTAGTGAGATTTTAAAGTTAACTTGTCACAAGAGAAATATATTGGCTACCACTTTCGATCTCTCTGAAAATTCTAGCTGCCTGGCTATGATGCCTAATCAATGGCTTCAATAAGTCCTTATAGGTTTGCTTGCTATGGAACATAGTGACGTGAGAGGTTAAATGTCAGTACATTTTTGCACACAACCCCACTAGACATGTGCAATTCATTTAGTTACGAATTCGTTATTCGTCAAAATTCGTTATATTCGTTAATTCGTAAACATACGAATGAACGAACGGTTTACTAAAATTACCAATGAAAAACGAATTATCGAAAAGAACGAATATGGAAAACAACGAAAATAAAGAAATTATTAAATTATAAACAGCAGAAATACGAAAGAGTGAAAAAACGAAAACATAGAAACAACGAAAATACCGAACAAAGATTCAAAATAACGAAAATCAAAATGAACGAAAACTCGAAATTACGAATATTCGGAAAACGGAAATCAAAACAACGAAAATACCGAACAAAGATTCAAAATAACGAAAATCAAAATGAACGAAAAAATAAATAAAAATAAATTACGAATATTCGGAAAACGGAAATCAAAACAACAAATTCGTTAGTTCTTAAATATTTCTGGACGTTGGCCAATAAGCTTATCCCTTCCCCTGAAGAGGTTGTCCCTTCCCCCAATGAGCTTGTTTCTTATTCCCTTGTGTGTTTTTCTGTGTAAGGCCCCTTTCACACGGACGGATAGAATGGTGCTTTTAACTGCGGATTTTCTAGTTTTCTACCGCAGCTAAAAGCACACAATGCTTTCCTATGACCTCATTCACACACAGCGTTTAGCTGCGATTTGGTTAAATGCGGTTCGGTGCGAATAGAAAAAATAGAATTGAATGCGTCCAGGTGCGATGTAGCTCAGCTATCTGCACATAACTGCAGGTAATCGCAGTGCACTGTGTCAGCTGCGGATAGTAGCGTGAACAAAAGAAAAAAACAACAGGAAGCACATCAAAATAAAAATGGTTGCTATGGGGATGACAATAATGGGCAACCGCGGCTAAACGCAGCCGCATGTAAACGCAGCTAATCGCAGTCTACAAATGCAGCTGATCGCTGTGCCTGGGGTCTTGAATTTCAAAAGAAAAAAACATGCTTTTAACTGCGGCAGAACAGCCGGCCGTGTGAAAGGGGCCTTAGACTGCAGTGCATTCCATCCAGAGTCCAGGTAGGGTGTGGTTGGGTAGGTGGCACTGTTTTTGTGGATTTGTGAGTTAAGTTGTGACTTGTGAGAGAGAAATTCTTTGTTTCTTAAAGCGGTTGTAAAGTCACAAACTTTTTTTTTTTTTTCTAGTCACCTGCAAGGGAAAGGCATAATGAGCTAGTATGCACCGCATACTAGCTCATTATGAAATACTTACCTTAGAACGAGGCATCGTTAACTCACCTGGTCCACGCCGAGGGAGATGACATGTTGCCTCAGCGTGTCTTCCGGGTATCGCCGCTCCAGCGCTGTAAGTGGCTGGAGCCGCGATGTCTCACTCCCGCGCACGCGCGCGGGAGACTTCGTTACGGCGAGGTCCGGCATCTGCCGAGCCTTCGACCACGGGAATCCCCTGTGCGCATACGCCACTGCTGTCAGCGGCACATTGCGAGGGGAATATCTCCTAAACCGTAAAGGTTTAGGAGATATTTTTTTTACCTACAGGTAAGCCTTATTATAGGCTTACCTGCAGGTAAAAAGTACCAAAATTTACTTTACAACCGCTTTATGCATACTCTGTCTAGAATCTAGTTTCTATATTACAAATTATGCCCCGATTACGAATCTACGAAAACAATGATACGAAAGTACGAATAAATGAGCCGGTCAATCTCACGAAAGTACAAATTACGACAAGTAGTGTTTCGAATAAACGGAAAATGTATTCTAACGAAAGTACGAATGTAATTAAATCTACAAAAGTACAATTTTCCAATCAACGGAAATTAGACACGGAAATACGAATCATTGCAAATCAACGAAAATATAGTTCTTACGAAAATACAAACGTGGCCGAATATAAAATATAACGAAAAATACGAATTTCGAATCAACGAAAATTAGACTAACGGAAAAACGAATCAACGGAAAAATAACCCTTACGGAAATACGAAAGAGTCCGAATACGATAACCCGCGTATTACGAATCGTTACGAATCAACGGAAACTAACAGAAACGAAACCAAACAAAACACATTTTTATGTTGTGCACATGTCTAAACCCCACCCCCCAAAAAACATGCACGTTTTTGGTAAAAAGGACTTGTACCTAAAAATTGCCAATAATTCATGTCAGTTTTAGGCATCAAAGTTTCTGAGCCTAAATCAACTTTGAAGCCAAAAACGATGGTACCTCGTAATTTTTTATAGCAGACCATGTCTTTGAACTTTAGACCCAACTTCAATAGATCAATAGGTTAGAAGCTCTATCAGGTTTTTATTGCTGTCTTTGTCCTTATTTGGAAGATCATGTAATGACCGGTAATCAACGTGCAAGAAGCACATGTCACCAGCCCACCATAGATCCTGATGGAGCATCTTCCCTCAGTACAGCAAGAAATATTTTGCCAACAAAATTGAAGAACTAATGTAGGCTGTAGCGCAGCCTTAAGCCTCGTACACACGATCGGATTATCCAACGGGAATTGTGTGATGGCAGGCTGTAGTCGGAAAATCCGACCGTTTGTATGCTCCATCGGACAATTGTTTTCGGATTTTTCGCCAACAAATGTGTGTTGTCGGATTATCCGATCGTGTGTACACAAGTCCATCGGACAAAACTCCAAAGTACAAACACGCATGCTCAGAAGCAATGCTAACCATAACACAACATTAGCAGAAGTTGCCCAAAGGGTGGCGCTAAAGAGATGAAAACCCACATCGTTTTGTGTTTGTTGGCCAACAATTGTGTGCCGTTTGTATGCAAGACAAATTCCTGGCCAACGCCCTTCGGACAAAAGTCCTACGCTTTGTCCACGGAAAAAACGATCGTGTGTACCAGGCTCAAGGCTGCATTCACACCTGAGCGCTTTCAGCTCGTAAAACGCCCCAAAAATACGACAAAAACAAACAACTGAAAAACGCCCAACAAGCAAAATCCCATTCATTTCAATGGCACCTGTTCACATCTGAGCATTTTGTCACCTGAAGCAAAACGTCTGAAGCTCAAAAAAGTACATGAGCTTCTTTTTGGGCAGATTGCAGGCGTTTTTCTGCTTTTTACATTGGTGACCTTCTGACCTGTACATAATTGTGGCATAATCGCTGTAAAAACGCACAACTTTCTGCCTGAAAACTAAACGCTCAGGTGCGAATGCAGCCTAAGTGTTTTTTTAAAATAATAATTAAAAATAATTAAAAATCAGCAGCTACACATACTGCAGATGCTGGCTTTTAATAAATGGACACTTACCTGTCCTGGAGTCCAGCGATGTCGGCACCCGCAGCTGATGTTTCCATCAGCTGTCGGGTGCTGCTGCCGCTATTGCGGGTACGGGAACCTGGCAGTGTAGCCTTTCGGCTTCACACCAGGAACCCTACTGCGCATGCGCGAGGCCCCGCTCCTCTCTCCTACTGGCTCGGAGGCCGGGGAAGGGAGGAGGAAGGAGCCCCGTGCTGACGTCACGGGCTGCGGCCCGGACTCCCAGAAGTGGGAAAGGATACCTGTCAAAGGTATCCTGTCCCCCCACCCCCCGAAAGGTGCCAATTGTGACACCTGAGGGGGGAGGAATCCGATGAGCGGAAGTTCCACTTTTGGGTGGAACTCAGCTTTAAGGTCTTATGCGGCGTACACACGATCGTTTTTCATGCCATTTTTTAAACCGACATTTTTCTCGTCGTTTTTTTTCATGTTTCCTCTCAAGCCTGTCTTGCGTACACACGATCATTTTAAAAAACGTTCAAGCAAAGCGCAGTGACGTACAACACGTACGACGGCACTATAAAGGGGAAGTTCCGTTCGAATGGCGCCACCCTTCATGTTAGTAAAGTTTGTTGAGCGGCGATTCGCGCTTTTCAGTCTCGTGCTTTTCAGTCCGTTACAGCATGACGAATATGCTATCTCCATTACGAACGCTAGTTTTACCAGAACGAGCGCTCCCGTCTCATACTTGATTCTGAGCATGCGCGTTTTTTTCACCTCGTAAAAGCATACACACGGCCGTTTTTCACGTCGTTAAAAAAAAAAAAACACATGAAAAACGACGTGAAAAAATAGAGCATGTTCAAAATTTTTAATGGCCGTTTTTCACGTCGTTAAAAATGCTCTGGAGCCCACACACGATCGGTTTTAATGCCCATTTTTAAAAATGGCATTTTTAACGGCATGAAAAACGATCGTGTGTATGGGGCATAAGAAGCTGTTATTAGCATTTTTTTTTCAGCTCCTAGAAGCTAAATAGTGTTATCCTATGTGTCCATGTACACTACATTAGGCTATTAGCGTTTTTTGAGCTTCAGCGTCTAGGACCAGAATTTTTATTTTTTTTGTACAGTTTCTTGGAGCGTTTTTCCAGCAGGACGCTCCTAAATGCTACTAATAGAATTTTTTTAGCTTATTTTTTTTCCTTTTACTGCAAAAATGCGAATAAAACGCTAACCCTCCTAAACACTCTTAAAACACTGCTAAAACGCTACTACAAAAAGCAATTACCAGCATTTTTTCCGGTGTTGTTTTGCTTAAAAAAAAAAATGCTAGTGTGCATGGAGCCCAAAGATCAATGAGTTCAATGTATGAGACTCTCTGTGCCGAGTTCACCCAATGCCTATACATACAGCCACAAACTCTGAAGCCTTGTACACACGACCGGTTTTCTCGGCAAGAAAAAACAAGAAAACTGTTGGGAGAGCTTTCTTGCCGAGAAAACCGCGCGTGTATACGAGGTTTTCAGGTTTCTCGTCAAGAAAACTGCCCAGAATCTCGACGAGAAAAAAAGAAGACCTGCTTTCTTTTTTCTCGTCAGGAGTCTTATTTTTCTCGTTGTGATTCTCGTCAGACTGTATAGCCTCGTACACACGACCGAGTTTCTCGGCAAGAAACGACAAGAAAACTACCGAGAGCTTTCTTGCCGAGAAAACCGTTCGGGTGTATGGTTTTTCATCGAGAAAACTGCCGTGAATCTTGACGAGAAAAATAGAGAACCTGCTCTCTTTTTTCTGTTTTGCGACGAGAAAACCGTTCGTGTGTATGCTTTTCCGAGTCTTCAAAAAGCACGCATGCTCAGAATCAAGTATGAGACGGGAGCGCACCTTGTAAAACTAGCGTTCGTAATGGAGATAGCACATTCATCACGCTGTAACGGACTGAAAGCACGAAGACTGAAAAGCGCAAATCGTCTCTCCCCAAACTTTTACTTCACACACGGTAACACGAGATCAGCAAAAGCAGCCCAAGGGGTGGCGCCATTGAAATCGATCTTCCCCTTTATACTGCCGTCATACGTGCTGGACGTGACCGCGCTTTCCAACAACGAGATTTGGAATTGACTGTGTGTATGCAAGGAAAGCTTGACAAGAATCTCGTCGAGAAAAACGTCGTTTTTTTTACGACGAGAAACTCGGTCGTGTGTACGAGGCCTATTTGTACGAGAAAACCGGTCGTGTGTATGCTTTTCCGAGTCTTTAAAAACCGCGCATGGTCAGAATCAAGTATGAGACGGGAGCGCTCCTTCTTGTAAAACTAGTGTTCGTAATGGAGATAGCACATTCGTCACGCTGTAACGAACTGAAAGCACGAAGACTAAAAAGCGCGAATCGTCTCTCCCCAAACTTTTACTAACACGCGGTAACACGAGATCAGCAAAAGCAGCCCAAGGGGTGGCGCCATTGGAATAGAACTTCCCCTTTATACTGCCGTCATACGTGTTGTACGTCACCGCGCTTTACAATGACGAGATTTTGGATTGACAGTGTGTATGCAAGGAAAGCTTGACAAGAAACCCGTCGAGAAAAACAACGTTTTTTTTGCGACGAGATTCTCGGCCGGATGTACGAGGCTTTAGTATATGGAACAAACCATTCTCTGGTCATACCTGAAATGGAATAACAATGTTCACCGTCTCGCCAACCCTCTTCACAAATTTCTGTCTCAGGTAACGAGGTAGCCAGATCTTTGGCCTTTCTGTAAGGAAGGAAACAAAGTTAGAAAGTGAAAAAGTATGAAAAACTCTAATTTTGGATTTTTAAGGCAATCATTTTTGTAAAAAACAAAAATTCTATATATAAAAAGTTTTATTCAATGTAAAAAAAGAAATAGAGATATTCAACATGTTGCAATATATTATAGTACAAAAGTTAAAAACAATATATTATGTATTGGAAATTATTGCCTTAAAAATCCCAAATTAGAGGTTTTCATACTTTTTCATTATTATAGGGATGATGGCAATTACATACCCAGCCCCGTGAGTCAGTCTATTTTTCAAAGTTAGAAAGTGTTTCCAGCAAAAACAATGTTTTGGAGTGGCAACCTCTGGCAGGTTTTAAAAAATGTCCCTAGCTGAGACAGCAGTTAACTTTCAAAATATATATTGAAAATTTTGCAAATAGTCAGTACAAAAGAACCGCCGTCAGCAGAACAAGTAGAAAAAACATATACAGTACAGAAGATATTGAAACCCACAATGTCAATACCAAAACATTAAGGCTCCATGTACACTGAAGCTGATAAACTGCAGTTTATTGGCGTTTTGGCGTTTTTTTAAAAAGCCCATAAACTGCACTCTATGTTAGCCTATGTGTTCATGTACACATAGCGTTTTTTAGTGTTAATGAGCAGTCGAGTTAATGGGCTTTTTTCTGAACGCAAGAAATTTGCGTTCAAAGTGCCGTTTTTCGGTGGGAAAAAACGCAAAACGCTGATAAACGCTCAAAAACGCTAAAAAACGCTGGTCGCCAGCGTTTTTTTTTGCGTTTTTTGATCCATTGAAAAAAAAAAAAAGCTAAAAGACACTACACTGAAAAACGCTAATAAACGCTAGTAAAAACGCTGATAAAAGATATATTTTAAAGCAGCTTTTTCTGCCAGAAATCTGGCGTTCAAAACGACCGTTTTTGAGCTTCTGTGTAGATGGAGCCTAAAGGTATCAGCCCTCTAAATAGGGGCTAGCACCACCCGATACAGGTATCAGATGAGGATATACCCAATGGAGACTACCCCAAAATCAACGTGCTGAACATGTGGGGTGCTAGTATAAAAAACTCTTGGGTAACCAAACATACAATAGAAGGAAAATTAGAAAGAAGGTAAAGAATAGTAAAAGCGAAAGCACAGAGCGGAGAAGAAGGGTCTGAGCCAGGGTCAAGGGGGATAGAATATTCCCTAAAACCAAAGAGATGATCTAAGTTAATGTATCAGATAGATAAAGAATATCAAACGTTGTAGGTATTTAGGTAACCCAGGCACAGGGGTATTAAGGAGTGCTATAGGTGCAGTCTGGGGAACCGATTGCCCCAATACTCTAAAGGCCCCTTACACACGATCGGATTTTCTGATGGGAATTGTGTGATGACAGGCTGTTGTCGGAAAATCTGACCGTTTGTACGCTCCATCGGACAATTGTTGTCGGATTTTCCACCAACAAATGTTGGATAGCATGCTTTAAAATTTTCCGCCAACAAATGTGTGTTAATGGATTATCCGATCTTGTGTACACAAGACCATCGGACAAAACTCCAAAGTACAAACACGCATGCTCAGAATCAATGCTCACCATAACACTACCTTAGCAGAAGTTGCTCAAAGGGTGGCACTAAAGAGCAGAAAAACCACGTCGTTTTGTGCTTGTTGGCCAACAATTGTGTGCCGTTTGTATGCAAGACGCCAACGCCCTTTGGACAAAAGTCCTACGCTTTGTCCGCAGAAAGTCCGATCGTGTGTACCAGGCTTATGAGTCAATGCAAAAATGCCATTCCAATAACATCGCATTCTAGGGAATGATCTAATGTTTTTCAACACCTATCATATAGATAGGAAGTGAGGGGAATCTACTTAATGAGGACCCTAGAAAAAAAAAAAAAACAGCTGTTATACGCCTCTGCCTGTTCTTCTTAAAAATATTTTTATTGCTTTCTTTGTCCCCATTGAACAAACACCCCTCACTTCCTGTTCTGTCTGACACCTGTTTTATAGAAAGAGTTAGAAGAAGATAGGAGATTGGATTGCTAATACTGTATCATGGGCCATGTCCTGGAGTCCATGCATCAACCATATCTGAGTTACTGCATGTCTGCAGTACTTCAAAGAAGCATTGATTTCAGGGATAAGGGCCAATCTATAAAGTGGGTGTGATGAGTAGTGCCTGCAGATTAGGGGTAGTGTCTGGATGGGACCAACACATAAGGTGGGCATGATTTGTCATTCCCACTCAGTACGTGAAGGGATGAAATGTGGACTGTGGGCAGTGTAATCAGTATCCTGGGATCAAAATGTTGGTAAGTATGAAGATTATATATGCATTTAACATCTGTGAGGGATCTCGGATACCCCGGCTGGGCACCTCCACCAGACCTGTGTCTCTTGTTCTCCAAACGCACCCGCAGCCGGCAGACTCGCCATAACCAGCCCTTAACCCCCCAATCTTGAGGCAAACCACACAGGTGTTGAGGGTTAAACATGCAGAGCATCAACAGTTTATTAAGTACAAAACATACACCTTTAAACACAGTTAGGGAAACTCCCCTCAGCCTTGTCATAGAGGGGGTAGGGGACAAGGAAGAACCAATGGGAACTCGACACTTGTACATTCAAACAGAAACTACAGTTGAAACACACAAAGGGATTATGATAAGCAGGCAGCCTCCCTTACACATCCCCTACTGGGATGTGTCTCCACATCTTTTGTCTACGTGACGTGACCTAACATAATTAAATACAATAACAAGAGGGGGGAGGATGGGGAGAAGGGATGCAATGTATATAGAGACATAATTACATTATACCAATGCCATTTTGTCCCCAAGTCTCTCAGTCTCTTCTGGGCCATAGTCTGTGGGTAGAAGGCCAGCCCACAGCCCCCTCCAAAACACACAGTGACAGTGGGTTCTGTCCCAACATCTATTAGGTATGTTATTTCATTGTAAAAGCCTCCTTCATGTGGACAAAAAATAAAAAAAAAAACCTAATGCCGCATACACACGATCGAAAAATCTGACAAGAAAACCGTGGATTTTTTTCCGACGAAATGTTGGCTCAAACTTGTGTTGCATACACACGGTCACACAAAATTCCGACCGTCAAGAATGTGGTGACGCACAACACTACAACAAACCGAGAAAAATTAAGTTCAATGATTCCGAGCATGCGTCGAATTGATTCAGAGCATGCGTGTTTTTTTGTGCGTCGGAACTGCATAACAGACGATCGGAATTTCCGACAAGAACTTTTCTTGTCGAAAAAATTGAGAACCAGCTCTCAAATTTTTGTTGTCAGAAATTCAGACAGAAAAAGTCTGATGGAGCCTACACACGGTCGGATTTTCCGACCAAAAGCTCACATCGAACTTTTCTTGTCGGAAATTCCGACCGTGTGTACACGGCAAAAGACTATTGCTGGGTGCCACCAACTTGAATGTGATGTTAGCTGCCCCAGCAGAGTGTTAAGCCCCGTACACACGGTCGGACTTTTGCCCAACAAACTTCGTTTTAAGCAAGTTGGACCAACAATCCGACCGTGTGTACGCTCCATCGGACAAACTTTTTTCGTTTGGTTTTGGATTTCATCGGACAAAAGTTGGGTCTGCAAACGGACAAACTTTTGCCCAACAAAAGTCCGATGGAGCAAAGTCCGACCATGTGTACAGATAACCATCGGACTTTAGTCCGATGGACAAAACAACTAATGTTAAAATCAACCAACAATAGCAGAAGTTGACCAAAGGGTGGCAGTAAAGATCAGAAAAGAGCAGAAAAAACACGTGATGTTGTAAGAAGTTTTAAGAAAGTTTGCAGAAAAGTCCGAGTGTGTGTATGCTATGGGTGTTCCCAACCAACTCCGTTCGGACAAAAATCCACGGAAAAGTCCGATGGAAGTCCGACCGTGTGTACGAGGCTTTAGTGTTACCCTTATCTCCTCCTCCAGCAGCTAAATAAAATGTTATGTAGGCAATTGAGGGAGGGATAGAGGAGCTGGTCCAGCAAAGTAGTTAAACACCTCCAGAAAGGAAAGGAGGAGCTGTTCTAGGGAATTTACTGTCTTACATAGTTACACAGTTAATCCGATTTAAAAAAAGACATCCAGTTCAACCAACACAGAAAAAAAAAACACACAAATAGAAAACCTCCATATACACAATCCTATACCCACAGTTGATCCAGAGGAAGGCAAAAAAACAAACAAACAATAAAGCATGATCCAATTTGCCCCAACGGGGGGGGGGGGGGGTTGATTACCTTTCTTAACCCCCAAGAGGCAATTGCATATCAGATATTCCCTGGATCAACTTTATCTATAAACGTTAGTATCCGGTTATATTATGTGCATTTAGGAAACAATCCAGGTCTTTTTAAAAACAATCTACTGACAATTTCATTAAATAGATCGAGGACATCTGTTGCCCGATCCAACCACGTTTTGTTGGAAGGTGACAATCCTCATACCAGACAGCAATAAAACCTGACATCCCTCCTTACACTGGCCAACACTGAAAAATGGATTGGCTAGGCTTCTTCTTTATCTTCCATCTTGTCTCATTTTAATGAACTTACGCATGATCTCCCGGATGGTCACAGGCTCCTTCATGGTGCATGGCTCGCTGGGTCCTGCCAGGTTGATGGCCTTGACCCTGAAAGTGAGTCTCTCCCCGGTGGGCAGGTCTCTTATCGAAACTGAGGTCCTTTCAGTCAGGCCTTGAAGAGCTGGTACCCATTCTGAGGCTGTAGAAGGCAACAAAGACACAGTGAGAATAGAGGTAACCAAGAGATCGAGAGGAAAGGAGAGAACGTTGCCAAGCCACCAATAGATAGACAAATGTCTGGTGCTGGTGAAACCTTCCCCTTTTCAGGACAATGCATGGATAGGTAAGAAAGTGTTTCCAACAAATTATACTTTCTAGAAACAAGTGGGCTTTCTTTACCAAGGCTTTCCAGAGGTTGCTAGGGGTTCCTTTAACATATTCTGACACTCAGGTATATAACCACTGACACTAGTTTTTCTTTTAGTTATCTGTATGAGAAGCATTCTAACCACCAGTGTGACTTCCAATTTAAAGAGCATTCTTCCCACTGACCACCAATCTAATGGGCATTCTTCCCACTCACCACCAATCTAAAGACAACTCTTCCCCTGACCACCAATATAAGCAGTATTCTTCCCATTGACCACCAACGTAAGGAACATTCTTCCCATTGACCACCAATGTAAGGAACATTCTTCCCATTGACCACCAATGTAAGGAGCATTCTTCCCATTGACCACCAATGTAAGGAACATTCTTCCCATTGACCACCAATGTAAGGAACATTCTTCCTATTGACCACCAATGTAAGGAACATTGCTCCAATTGACCACCAATGTAAGGAGCATTATTCCCATTGACCACCAATGTAAGGAACATTGCTCCAATTGACCACCAATGTAAGGAGCATTCTTCCCATTGACCAACAATGTAAGGAACATTCTTCCCATTGACCACCAATGTAAGGAAAATTCTTCCCATTGACCACCAATGTAGGGAGCATTCTTCCCACTGACCACCAATGTAAGGAACATTCTTCCCATTGACCACCAATGTAAGGAACATTCTTCCTATTGACCACCAATGTAAGGAACATTCTTCCCATTGACCACCAATGTAAGGAGCATTCTTCCCATTGACCACCAATGTAAGGAACATTGCTCCAATTGACCACCAATGTAAGGAGCATTATTCCCATTGACCACCAATGTAAGGAACATTGCTCCAATTGACCACCAATGTAAGGAGCATTCTTCCCATTGACCAACAATGTAAGGAACATTCTTCCCATTGACCACCAATGTAAGGAAAATTCTTCCCATTGACCACCAATGTAGGGAGCATTCTTCCCACTGACCACCAATGTAAGGAACATTCTTCCCATTGACCACCAATGTAAGGAACATTCTTCCCATTGACCACCAATGTAAGGAACATTCTTCCCATTGACCACCAATGTAAGGAACATTCTTCCCATTGACCACCAATGTAAGGAACATTCTTCCCATTGACCACCAATGTAAGGAGCATTCTTCCCACTGACCACCAATGTAAGGAACATTCTTCCCATTGACCACCAATGTAAGGAAAATTCTTCCCATTGACCACCAATGTAGGGAGCATTCTTCCCACTGACCACCAATGTAAGGAGCATTCTTCCCACTGACCACCAATGTAAGGAACATTCTTCCCATTGACCACCAATGTAAGGAAAATTCTTCCCATTGACCACCAATGTAAGGAGCATTCTTCCCATTGACCACAAATATAAGGAACATTCTTCCCATTGACCACCAATGTAAGGAACATTCTTCCCATTGACCACCAATGTAAGGAGCATTCTTCCCATTGACCACCAATGTAAGGAGCATTCTTCCCACTGATCACCAATGTAAGGAGCATTCTTCCCATTGACCACCAATGTAAGGAGCATTCTTCCCACTGACCACCAATGTAAGGAACATTCTTCCCACTGATCACCAATGTAAGGAACATTCTTCCCATTGACCACCAATGTAAGGAACATTCTTCCCATTGACCACCAATGTAAGGAAAATTCTTCCCATTGACCACCAATGTAAGGAACATTCTTCCCATTGACCACCAATGTAAGGAAAATTCTTCCCATTGACCACCAATGTAAGGAAAATTCTTCCCATTGACCACCAATGTAGGGAGCATTCTTCCCACTGACCACCAATGTAAGGAACATTCTTCCCACTGACCACCAATGTAAGGAACATTCTTCCCACTGACCACCAATATAAGGAGCAATCCTCCCAGCATCCTGAATTTCCTCAGTATATGACTTTATTTCTGGTTAAAGCCGAACACCAGCCTTTCCTCTAGTCTTGCACAGTTGTACAGGCTGCTCTCCTGTACTTAGAATTCTTACTCTGATCTGTATACCTGTTCAGCACAAGTAACTCATAAATAGATGATTGCCAATGACAGCCAAGCAACTAGCATTTTTGTTTGATCAGAACGCAGTGGCAGAGTTTGCTCTTGTATTTCTCCCACTTTTAGTTTTTATGCCGCGTACACACGATCGGAATTTCCGACAACAAATGTTCGATGTCAGCTTTTGGTCGGATATTACGACCGTGTGTAGGCTCCATCGGACATTTGCTGTCGGAATTTCTGACAACAAATGTTTGAGAGCTGGTTCTCAATCTTTCCGACAACAAAAGTTCTTGTCGGAAATTCCGATCGTGTGTATGCAGTTCCGATGCACAAAATTCGACGCATGCTCGGAATCAATTAGACGCATGCTCGGAATCATTGAATATCATTTTTCTCGGCTCGGCGTGCGTGTTGTACGTCACCGCGTTCTTGACGTTCGCAATTTCCGACAACATTTGTGTGACCGTGTGTATGCAAGACAAGTTTGAGCGCACATTCGTCAGAAAAAAAAACACGGTTTTGTTGTCGGAATGTCCGATCGCGTGTACGCGGCATAAAAGTACCGATACTGTAGCTCCTGGCTTGGGCTGACTCATAAATTCTACTTAAAGCGGAGTTCCACCCAAAAGTGGAACGTCTGCTTTAAGGCCTCCTCCCCGGCTCCTGTTTGTGAAACTGAGCTTCGGGGGGGGATGGTGGGAGGGAAGCAGGTACCCGAATTTGACAGGTACCTGCTCCCACTTCCGTTCCGGAAGCAGGAGTGCTCCAGTTTCCCAAGGGATCCCACAGGTGTGGTATATACAAAGTTACGTTGGTCCAAACTGGAACAATGTAAATATGTAAAAATATCCATACCTGGAGTTCATCTTTAAAGGAAGCCTGCCACGAGAGAAACATGAAGTCTCTTAATATTGTCCTCTTTTAAAATGCCAATTGCATGGCTGCTTTTAATTCAATTCCTTCTAAAACATTGACAAGTACAGAACTCAGGAAATTACCTAATTTCTCCAACGATACTTGTTCTAGGCTTGGCATCCTGAAGTACCAATTCTAAAAACAGCCAGGCAACCAGTATATTTAGAAGGAGTAAATCCCATATACCCATAATTACCCAACACAACCAGTCAGAGTTTATTTTCAGCTCACTGATTGGCTGATGTATTATTGCCGCTGCTTCTTTTTATAAACTGGGCTCATATTGCAGTATATATAACCATAGGCGTGCGCACAGGGTGTGCCAGGTGTGCCTGGGCACACCCTAATGACCCTGTGTTGGGCAGATTCCCCCTTTTACTTGGCTCTAGAGAAAGGAACTGAGGAATCTCTGTCCTCAGTCCCTTTCTCTGTCTCAAAAGCGAGACATCAGGGGTCTGTTTAGACCCCTGATATTTCACCTAGGCCCCCATGGGGCTCTAAAAATTTTTTTAAAAATGTAATATTGTAAAAAAACAGAATATATTGTAAAAAATAATAAAATTGTAAAAAAGTAATAATAAAAAAAATAAACTGACACCAGTCTCTGCCCTTTTAACATCGTCCAATGCTCTACCGACACTGTCCATTGCCCTATTACTTTGGGGTGCACACCCTAATGCAATAGGCTGCGCACACCTATGTATATAACATAAATACTTCTACTATAAATATAGGCTTATGTAGTAAAGCAATGCAAATAGTAATGATGGTGTACACTGAGCTGGAGACCACTGCATACCAATTCTAGTTAAAGAATAACTAAAGGCGAAACCCTTTTTTTTTTTAGATTTGGATAAAGTGGTAAGGAGATGGAACCTCTGATGTAGGAAAATTTCCCCATGGGGCTTTAGACAGCAAAGTATGGGGATCAAAGGAAAATGAAATGATGAAGGTATAAAACATCATTTATTTTGGTAGTGGTCAAAGGTCATAGAGTTAGGGTACAAAAAACATTCTAAAAACATATTTCTGGTCTGGTGATACAGTGGATTCCACAATGGGTGACAATATATAAAAACAGTTAATACACAACATTACATTACATAATGCTACATGGTGTGCGTTCACTGACGCGTTTCGACCTGTGTAACAGTCTCTTCAGGGGGATAATTGATTCTAAAAAATAATAATATACATTACATACATTCAATTAAAAAGAACATAATACTGTATGTCAACATAAACCAAAAAGGGATATTTACCATTGCGGAACCTCTGTCAGGTTTTTGTTGCAGCGTCCTTTAGGGGTGCACAGGCGCCAACCCCTCATCCATGCGTAATCTACACACAGGGTGCCCGATGCCTGGATTCCAATGGGGGGAGGGGGTGTTTTTTTTAAGCACGTGATTAGAGCCAGAGGCTCTAATAGGCTTCAAAAAAGGGTGGGCTCGGGGCAGAGCACTGCGCCCCAAGCCCACCCAGTTGTGTGAGGATAGTGAATGAATGTTCACTATTATCCCACTGATTTTCCTTCCGGCCAATCAGGAAGTGGGTCGTGAGACCAGTGGCGTCTGGTTGTTTTTTCTTTTTGGGGAGGGGGGGTGCAGTCTATTTACTTCTAGTAAATCGACCCCATAGCCTCCTTGCTGCCTGTCAAATGCCCACTGAAAAGTGATCCACCGCGGATCGCTTATCTTAGGATGCTGTATGTGTTTTGGAACCCCTAGTTTATTCAAAAAAAAAAAAAAAAAGTTTTGACTTTAGGTATAGCTTACCTAGATGCAGTTCTGAGGCTATTGCTTAGGGCTCATTCACACCAGCCCTTTGGGCAATTTGCCTTATCCTATTGCTTCAGTTCACACCAACATGTTGCATTGGTGCGCCCTGAATGAAATAATAGGACATGCTGCATTTGTGCACAGTGCAGTGCCTTTAGGCATGCTATAACATCACAATGCACTGCTGTGCATAGAGTTCAATAGATAGTACTGTGCCCTCCATGCTCTTTGCACTTTCTGGCTGTACTGTATAAAAATACCCGACAACTGGCTTGATCGGAGCTGGCACATTAATGCATGTGTTGGCAAATTGCTTTGGGCTTATCGGCACAGCGGAGCGGGTAATGTTTATAAATAAAACCTACGCGTCCGCCAAGAATGCAAACACTCCTTCATTTCTTGATCTTCATACATCTCGCAACTCTTAATGCTTCACCCCAATGCCTGCAGCCAGGATATTAGATACCGGGTTCTCTGAGTCATTTTATTTTATTACAGATGGTAGAAGAGGATAGGTGGTGCCACCCTCCAGTAAAGTGTACTGTAAATCCTCCTAGTGGCCTTTTGGTCACATTCTGCATGCTTCACCAGACTTAAAGGACCACGTACAGATGCTAGGGTTTTGGTGACATAGCCCAGCAAACACCTTGCCCAAATCTTACAAAATCATTATCAGTTGGGTGGTGGCCAGCAGTAAATGGATACTTGGTGAGGGGCTCAGATAGCACCCGATTAATGATAACAGGATTAGTGAGCCTGGATTATTTTAGTCTTCATCCTTGGCATCCACCCTGGGTCCCAGGAGGCTACAATAAGGCCGGAGTGCTTAGGATGGCAGGGACCCAGTTCTGAAGAGGCACGGAGAAACTGAAAAGGATAAGCTTCTAATCTGATCTCTAGTGTCAGGGACAGTCTGGGATGATCCTGTGCCTACATAAGGAGCACATAATGTGCCAATGATAACAGACACTAAATCCATCACTGTCTATTTTCCAGATCTTTGTGCTGTCGCTCACAGATCAGCCACCATGAAAACACCAGTTCTAACCAGACCTAGATTAAAGTGTATCCAGAGGCAACTTTGTTTGCATTTTGGTAGAGTGGTGATGGGTTAGAACATCTGCCAGGTCTTTATTGTTGTTTATGTCCACACCCCATCCAGTGGGGACACCTGTTTCTGTGACAATTGTCCAAGGGGTGAATTTATAAAGAGTTGTAGAGTTGTCATGTAAAAACTGCATGTAGATTTGTTCTGTGCAAATCTGGACCAAAACAATTGTTATTAGACTATTTTCTTTCTGGGACAAATTGTATTCGTCATAGAGAATTGAGTGAATTAAGAAAATACTGCATTATAGCCACTAGATGGGGCTAGTTATTATGAGAATTTTTTTTTTTTTTTTTACTATGAACTTCAGCTCCTTATAGTTTTCACAATGTAGTATTTTTTTGATTACTATATGAATAAGGAACATTCGACCCATAAAAAAAAAGAAGCTTAATAACCTTTGATTTTTGCCCCCAGGCACACACACAGAATGAATGTGCATGCAGTTTCTCAGGACAACTAGCTCTGAGATTTTTCTCTTCAATACACCATTAAGACTTTGCTTCTCTAATGAGGGTCTTAAGACAGGAAGTAAGGAAAATCTTCCCAATGTTACACACATAACAAAATGTCTCCACTTTATCTAAAGGTTTTGAATTTAGATACACTGAGAGAAAAATGGAGGCTTCCATGGTTGACTCCTGCTAGTTGCTTGGCTATCTCAGCCGTACTATGACTTTCTAATCTGTTTTCATGTTCAGTGTCTCAGAGTGAAATTAAAACTTCTGATCTGAATACTTATTAAAAGTCAGAAGGATTATCATAATGGCCAGGCAACTAGCATTTTAAGTAGCCTGCAGCAGTAACAGTCTACATATTCTCAGTGCAGGTTTCCTTTAAAGCAGGCTTTCTCACCCATTTTACCCCAGAGCAACCTCTCATATATTTTTATGGTTTCGGGGAACCTAAAACCAATGCATTGGAGATCAGTAGGAAAAATGCCCTGTACATTTAGTGATTGCAAAAAATGGAGAAAACTCCCACCTACGGGACTTTAATGGGCATTAAAGTCCTGTAAGGCGGAGTTTTCACCATTTTCTTGACTATTTGGGATGTGGGCTCATTCCATTGCTCAACCACACCACCTTTTTCGTTGATGTACATTAGTGATTAGTAGAAAGAATGTCCTCTTACATTGGTGGTCAGTGGGAAGAATGTCCCCTTTTTTTTAGTGGTCAGTGGAAAGAATGTCCCCTTATATTGATGGTCAGTGGAAAGAATTTCCCCTTATATTGGTGGTCAATGAGAAGAATGTCCCCTTACATTGGTGGTCTGTAGGAGGAATGTCCCATTACATTGGAGGTCAGTAGGAAGAATGACCTTTACATTGGTGGTAGTAGAAAAATGTCGTAATAGAAAAATGTCCCCTTACATTGGTGGTCAGTAGGAGGAAAGCTCCCTTACATTGGTGGCCAGTAGGAGAAATGTTCCCTCACATTGGTGGTGAGTGGGAAGAATACCACACTTACAGACAGCTAAAAAGGTCATTGGTGTCATGCTTGATGGCTATGCCAAGTGGCGTTAGTCCAGGAACCATAAAATGGAAGATCAATCAGCTACAGCTTAAGGAAAATCTAGCAACCTTTAGATTAAAGAGAAACCCTAGAGTTTGTTGGAGGGTTGATAATAATTACTTTAAAGTGTATCGCAAAGATTTTTTTTTCATTTGGGATAGAGTACAGATTAGTTAAAACTCCTTTCCGATTTTGTTTTTGGGTCTTATGGGGGTTTTCCTTTCACATCCTGTTCTGTACACAATAGCATAACCATGTGAGAGGAAATCTCCCAAAAGTTTAGACTAGAAGAGGTGTTTACAGGTTTCTCATCACTTTCCGTTCCTTCCAGTAACAAGCATACAGTTTTGTATTTCCCATAACTTTCTGTCCCATGACAATGGTCACCAAGAACAATAAAAAAGGTGGACCTCCTAGGTGTTTACACAGACAGCATCAAAAACCTCACAGGGGTTTAAACCTTTCCATACCATATCCAAATCGAAAAAACGTTGGCCCATCATTGTGCTTCAAGACTGATCGATTTAGACAATTCTGATGCCGTGTACAGACGGTCGGAAATTCCGAAAAGAAAACTGTGGATTTTTTTCTGACGGAATGTTGGTTCAAACTTGTCTTGCATACACACGGTCACACAAATGCGCGTTTTTTTGCGCGTCGCAATTGCATACAGACGATCGGAATTTCCGATAAGAACTTTTTCCGTCTGAAAAATCTTTTGTTGGCGGAAATTCCGACAGCAAATGTCCGATGGAGCCTACACACGGTCGGAATTTCCGACCAAAAGCTCACATCGGACATTTGTTGTCGGAATTTCTGATCATGTGTACGCGGCATTAGAGTTATTCTACTGTCTATGTTTTATAGATGAGATGTGCTCATATCTTTCTATCTCTTGACAAATAATTACACAAGGCAAATGTAATTGGATGGAGGAAAGGAGGCAGTCATGGTATAGAATGTCACTGGGGGGATTTCCAGGGACAAACATTTCCTGTAACATATGTGTAAACCCTGAGAGTGTTCAGACCAGACAGTTCATTCCTCAGATTCTTTGGACTGATGGGAGTGTAACACTTACAACCCTCCTTGCAGTATTCCACGATGTAGCCATCCAGTCCTCCTGCACCAATCCTCTCTGGAGGTCTCCACTTCAGTGTGACGCTGGTGTCACTGACATCGTCCACTGTCAGCTGAGTGGGCTCACTGGTAGGAGCTAAAAGGAAACAAAGCAAGTAATGTGAGCTTTTATATGATATCATTGGTTTCACAAAACAGCACTGACAGTGATCTGTGTCTGTCTTCACTGTATTATTCTGGTCCTAAGTGTCCCCTGCCACCTGCGCTCTAACAATCACCACCCACTCCACAAGTCTTTTTTCTGCTGCTTCTGTCCCCTTCCACCTCTGCTCCAACAATCACCACCTCTCATCAAGTGTACCCTCTGCTGCTTCTGTCCCCCCTGCACTTAGATGTAACAAAAATCACTTCACAAGTGTCCCCTTCTAGGGCCCTTGCCCTTTCTCCACCTCCACTCTAAAAATCACTGCTGCTCAACAAATGTCTTCTCTGCTACCTCTCTCCCACCACCTCTGCTCAAACAATCACCATCACTCCACAAGTGTCACCTCTGCTGTCTCTGTCCTCCGCCTCCTCCACTCTAACATTCACTCTGCTCCACAAGTGTCCCCTCTGCTGCCCCTGCCCTTCGCCACCTCCACACTAAAAACCCCCCTTGCTCAACAAGTGTCCTCTCTGCTGCCTCTGTCCTATGCCACCTCCACTCTAACATTCACTCTGCTGCACAAGTGTCCCCTCTTCTGCCTCTGCCCTCCGCCACCTCCACTCTAACAATCCCCCTTGCTCAACAAATGTCCTCTCTGCTACCTCTCTCCCACCACCTCTACTCAACAACTACAACCATTCCACAAGTGTCCTCTGTGCTGCCTCTGTCCTCTCCGCCACATCCACTCTAACATTCACTCTGCTCCACAAGTGCCCCCTCTGCTGCCCCTGCCCTTCGCCACCTCCACTCTAACATTCACTCTGCTCCACAAGTGTCCCCTCTGCTGCCCCTGCCCTTCGCCACCT